>CM042441.1:499548-564548 GCA_023631565.1 Gymnocephalus cernua
GCTAACAGCTAACAACGGAGCTAACAGCTAACGGTGGAGCTAACAGCTAACGGTGTAACTAACAGCTAACGGCGGAGCTAACAGCTAACGGTATAACTAACAGCTATCGGCAGAGCTAACAGCTAACGGCGGAGCTAACAGCTAACAACGGAGCAGACAGCAGAGCTAACAACTAGCTAACGGCGAAGCTAACGGTCCTGGAGGCCATTTGTGGTCGAGCCAAGAAGGGACACAGCTATGTTCATGTTTGTTTGTATATGAAGGGACTAGCCTGCTTCATGTGGACTCACTGGACCCAGAGTGATAGACTGGACCAACATGTAGGCGGAGCTTAGGAGGTTCAGAGCTAAAGGGGGGGGGGGGGGGGGGGGGGGGGCTACAGATTAGGTGTCCCTAAAGAAGTGTGTATCTAACCGTGTATTCTCCGTGTAAATTCATGTACAGAACTGAGACGCCGTACCGTTTCGGTTCAATAGGAATACATGTACCGTTCCCCCCCCACTGTGTATCAATAATAATACAGTCTATGGTCCCCCCCCCCCCCCCACTGTGTATCAATAATAATACAGTCTATGGTCCCCCCCCCCCCCCCACTGTGTATAGCAGTGGGAGTCGACAGGATAGGACACATGCAGATGCTTTTCAGTTTTAGCTCTGACATGCAGTTTTAATACATTTTCAGCAAGCATAGACAATTCTGAATATAGTTACCGAGCACTGTCAACATTTCTCTGCTTTTAGCTTCCGTAAGCCATAAAATGAGTTGTTTGTCATGGTTGTTTTCAGTTATTAACAGCAATAATCCGTGATGGTCCCTCTGTTTAAGCTCCAGACTAATGGTCTTCTTCTAAGTTAGTTTTATACGCTCAGGTGCTATTCTTTCCCTCTCCCTATGTTAAAATTCACACTTTCAGCTGCATCTTCACTCTTGATTGTTGAATTAGTGCACGAATAGTGATGTCTGCTTATGTGAAATGATATAATTTGCTCGTGGAGCATGTTTTGTTACGCTCGCGAGATATGACATAATCCAGACGGCATACTTTTCACTAATTTGTTTTTAAACCAAGACGTGGTCGTGTAAATGTATCCTCAGACAGAGACGTGCATCGAGCTAAATGCTAACAAGTTTAGCAGGCATAAAGTTCTGTGTAGCTAGTCCCCCAACACCGCGTTCTCACTAGGCGTAATCATGTCACTTCATAACGTTCCCATGGCAACAGGGGGAAATGGCTGCTCGTGTGTGAAGTAAACAACATTTTTCATCTTTCTGCTGAGATATATGTGACTTTTTTGCAACTTAAATGCGGGATTATGAAATCATGCAAGCCCCGCAATTCAGCAATTTATGCGGCGAAAGTGCGGCGTATTTGAAAAAATGCTTCTTTTTTTTTTTTTTTAGGTGAAATAAAATATGAGCACACGCACATTAAAATGTAACGGTCATTCTTTCTTAGTGCTGCCTTTATATTCAATTCAATGTTCAATTTGTTCAATAAAAGAACGATAGAAATGATTTCCTTTCATTTGTTTTAAATTCAACAAGCGATGTGTTGTATTTCAGCAGAATACTGAAAGCAGCAGAGCAGAGCACACTTTAATATCTGGTTATTTATCGCAAGTAACATCGTTATCGCGATATTCAACTTTATCGCATATCACATATTTTCCTCACATCGTGCAGCCGTAGTGGAGACAACTCCAAGGAAGCACGATCCTTGCATCTCTTGCATGAACAAGTTCATATGATTGGTACAAAAACATATGCACAACAAATAGTATGACATATTTACTGTCACGTGGCAGTTACAGATTAGCAGCCGTTGGGTTTAGCGTCATGCAGCAACGACAGTCTGGTTTACACACCAAACGACTAGTTCAGTGGTAAAAAGATGATGGTTTGGATCAAAATAATCCCGGGACATGAGCTCCTGTTTCCTGAGAGGAAGCCCTGTGTTTCAGGACCTACGTTAGTATTAGTAGTATTAGGGCCAGTCTCTAAACTATCGTTTCTTTGAAAATCTTTCTTTATTCTGGAAATCTACTTCCGTTGATCCAGACTACTGGAGTACTGACAGGGGAATAAACACAAATTACAGTGCTGTAGTAATATTTAATTAATATTTAAAATAATAATAATAATTAAATAATTAATTTTCCTAGCGAATGGACAGTCTGACTCTTGAGTAGTTGACATAATTTAGTCTTTCGAGGTGTAACCATGAAAGGAAGCAGCCAGAAGGAACGATGACGTTTACCTGCGCTGCTCTTTCACCTCGGAGGGGGGGGGGGGGAGAGAGAGAGACAGAGAGAGAGAGAGAGAGAGAGACAGAGAGAGAGAGAGAGAGAGAGAGAGAGAGAGAGGAACAGAGAGAGAGGAGGAGAGGAGGCCAGGGGAGGAGAGTGAGAGTGAGAGAAAGGGGGGGGGGGGGGGACGAGAGGAGGCAAAGGGAGGAGAGAGAGAGAGAGAGAGAGAGAGAGAGAGAGAGAGAGAGAGAGAGAGAGAGACAGAGAGAGAGACAGAGAGAGAGAGAGAGAGACAGAGAGACAGAGAGAGAGAGAGAGAGAGAGAGAGAGAGAGAGAGAGAGGGGAGGAGGAGAGGAGAGATAAAACTTATACAGGTTTGTCGTATTCTTTTATGTGAATTCTATTTTTTTAATCTGTTTTATATTTTTGTGGAAAAGTCTGTAAAAAGTTAGTTTTTAGAGAAAGTAAAGTGTGTTCTTAACAAACGTGCCTTTAATTCTCTGTTGTGTGACTAGTTACTGTTCATGTCTATAACTACGTCACTATTAATTTAGGTTAAATAGTTTTATTAAACATACGCTATGTAAGAAAATACAAACTTTCAAATCAATCAACTGTAAAATACTGCAAGAAACAACAGCTGTATGACATGTTTAACTTTAGTTAACTGTAGAATACTGTGAAAGTACCCTAAAAACAGAGATTACTCTATTTTATATTAACTGTACAAAACTGGAAATTTAGTGACAGTAAGACGTTTTTTTCTCTTCTGTTTTTTATATGAAATGTCTTAACTTTATTTACAGAAAGCAGAGAGTTCAGACCTGGAGAGAAGCTCGGAGAGCTGGACGCTGGCCGAGAGGCGTCTGCCTGCTGTGATTGGTCGGCTGGCTGGATGGCCCAGAGATGTCTGCCTGCTGTGATTGGTCGGCTGGCTGGATGGCCGAGAGGCGTCTGCCTGCTGTGATTGGTCGGCTGGCTGGATGGCCGAGAGGCGTCTGCCTGCTGTGATTGGTCGGCTGGCTGGATGGCCCAGAAATGTCTGCCTGCTGTGATTGGTCGGCTGGCTGGATGGCCGAGAGGCGTCTGCCTGCTGTGATTGGTCGGCTGGCTGGATGGTTGCTGGATGTGATGGTGGTCTCTGAGGACAGTCTGCAGGTTGCTGAGTCGGAGGAAGCCCCTGATCTCTGAGCCCAGCAGGACAGAAGCAGTCGTTTTAAAGGAAGCTGATTGGCCACACCTTCTGACAGGTGGAGCTACAGACGTTTACCATGTAGGGACAAACTCTCTGACACACGACCAGAAAATCAGATGAGTCAATCAGAGGTACAACTAAAAATATGGGATGTCTTTAAATAAAGTCTTTAAAGGCTTCAGATGTAAAGTTATTGGCTGTCAAAGTGACGCCAAAATGAATGGAAGTCAATGGGATGCTAACGGGGGGTGATGGCTTATTAGCAGCAAATGGCGCCATAGGAGCTACGCGTTGCCCCCTTGGTGCAGACGCATTGGAATACTTGTGCGGATCACTCTGTCAGTAAAAAAAACACTCATAATTAAAAAATGAGACAGCAGATAAAAAAGTCCACTTACTAGTAAATAACAATAAGTACAATAAATACAGATGTGCAGAGTGCAAACGTCCTGGGAAACAAAGAATTGTCTCCCGGGACAGCAGGATATAGTTTCATATTTTGGGTTGGGGGTTATGAGAGTCCAGATAATGAGTCTATGCAGGACTCTGTCTGCAGCTGATTTACAAGAAGTCACATGACTGACAGGAAGGGACTGCAGGTTAACGCCTAGAGAGAAAACAAACAGAGGCTCAACAGGACTTTCAGAAACAACTAATACACTATTTTCCTTTCCTGCTTCTCATGCTGCAGATGTTCATGTAAATATCATAGTGTGTACTTTATAAACCTTAAGATTTGACAGTCTATCTTCACAAAGTGCTCTTTGAACACACTTCTGCATTTAAATGCACTCGAAGAGTTCATGGATTGTGAGTCTGTGTTTAAACAACTAAAGACGTTTCTTTATAAAATCCTTACAGATGACTCTCCTATTTCAGTCGCTCCAGGATTTCACGCCCTTTTTTTGAGATTGTTGCGGCCGAAAACGCCTGATTTTGTGGAAACTTTTGTAAAAAATTGCAATAAAAGTTGCGATGTCTTTTGTTTGTTTGTTGCAATGAAGTTGCGAGAGACAGAGACAGTTGCAAAAAATAAAATCGTATTGTTCTTTAAAAATGAAAAGGAAACTTGTTTTGCGGAGAATAAAACTACTGTGGGCTGAGATGTTCTGGTTTTCTGATTGTATGGAGAAATGTTAACATTAGGAGTTTATTTAAATATGCAGAAAAATCAACTTCATTTTGTCTGACCTGATTTATACAATTCATTGTTTTAATAACATCATCTTTATGTAACGTCTTCATTGTTTTACTATATTACTTTATGTTACTTCATAAACTTTCTTACTCTAATTTTACCTTTAATTTGACTGTGACCAACTATCAATGTGTGTGTGTGTGTGTGTGTGTGTGTGTGTGTGTGTGTGTGTGTGTGTGTGTGTGTGTGTGTGTGTGTGTGTGTGTGTGTGTGTGTGTGTGTGTGTGTGTGTCTGCGTATGTGTGTGTGAATATTACATATGGAATATGGTAGTATGAGTATGAGTTTGGTTGTGTTTAGTTTCTTTCATGTCCTCAGAACTTCTGTTGTTCTCGATATTGAATAAAGTTGTTAATTCAGACTTTGAATCAGCTGTTTATTCTGTGTTGTTGGACCTCAGCAATGAAGCAGAGTAGAGTAAGCTTTTTTGTGAAACTGTCTTGTCATTTTTAATATAAGTTATTGTAATGTCTAATACTAGTGACTGGTGAAGTAGGAGGCCTGTTGTTTAGGGGATATTTCATCAGGTAGGTGGTCCGTAAGGTTTTATTATTGGGTAAGTGGTCCTTGGTCTGGAGTTTGAGAACCCTACACCTTCTCTTCTGGGACACCAGTATGTTTCCCTAGGATGATAAAGGCATGTCCCGCCCCACTCAGCCTTACAGCGTCTGATTGGCTAACCCTGGTGTTTACCCTAACCCTAACCAATCCCACTCCTCATGCCTAAACCTCATCCATCCAATCAGAGGCAGAGGAGAGGAGGGCGGGACATTCCTTCACCATCCTGGGAAACCCCGGGACAGCAGGATATTGTTTCATATTTTTGGGTTTGGGGTTATGAGAGTCCAGATAATGAGTTTATGCAGCCGCTGATTTACAAGAAGTCACATGACTGACAGGAAGTGACTGCAGGTTAACGCCTAGAGATAAAACTCTGCTGCAGACACAAGTACAACCCCAAATCAGAAAAAGTTGGGACAATAAGAAAAACGCAAATAAAAAAAGAAAGTAGTGATTTCTAAATGTACTTTGACTTGTATTTCATTGCAGACAATGTGAACACAAAATATTTCATGTTTTGTCTGGTCAACTTAATTTCATTTGTAAATATACATCCTTACCTGTCATTCAGACCTGCAACACATTCCTAAAAAGGTTGGGACAGGAGCAATTTAGGGCTAGTAATCAGGTAAATTGGTTAAATAATGATGTGATTTGAAACAGGTGATGTCATCAGGTGATTGTAATTATGATTTGGGACAAAAGCAGCATCCAAGAAAGGTCTAGTCCTTTAGGAACAAAGATGGGCCGAGGATCGCCAGTTTGACAACAAATACGTGAGAAAATTATTGAAATGTTTAAAACCAATGTTCCTCAAACAAAGATAGGAAGACATTTAGGAAGATAGGAAGAGAACTGGATTCGGCGTTCGGCGGGAAGCCCCGTACGTTCCACTGAGAAATATAGGAATTATCTTCATGAAATACACGATTTGTATACAAAATACATATATTTACGTTATCTTGTTTAAATAAATTATAATTACACAGTGCCCAGTGTGGTACCTGTTGTACCTGATGTATTCGTTGTTTATGGAACGTCTGCATATACATGTAAAACATAAATATATGCGGTCACCATTTATGTCTGAGTTGGATGTAATTGCCATTGACAGAGAAACTGCTGCCAAGATGTAACAAAAGATCTGGCGATAGGATAGATCATCTCACGAGATGTTAACGCGTTCTCCAGAACAACAACAACAACCACGAGGAGAGGAGCAAATCTACTGTTGGGTAAGTACATTTGGTATTATTAGAGTAACGTGCTTGAGTTTTACTTGTTTGACATGAATGAACCGAAAGAAATGATGCCCACATTGTCAGCTGAAATCTACTGAGTTTGGCTAAAATGAGCTAACGTTAGTAGCTAGCTAGGCTAAAAGTTAGTTTACCATAGGATAAAGTATGTTTAATGATACAGACAAAGTTATTAATGTAGCTTTTCGAGAGTTTCTTTGACATTATTAGACCATTATGTATGGATGTATGTATGTATGTATGTATGTATGTATGTATGTATGTATGTATGTATGTATGTATGTAATAAACACACATTTTGATTTATTTTAATTCAACTGAATCAGAACACTGTGGGGCAACACTGGAAACATGCTCCAGGAAGAGCTGGGGGGGGGGGGGGGGGGGGGGGGGGTATACAAATAACGTCCTGGGGCAAAAGATGTTGCAGAAAGATGCTACACAAAGGGAGATATTTGTTCTAGTGTTATTGAACTAAATTAACAGAAATAAATAAATAAATGTGATTTGGAATTTTGTGGCTTTTTATTTCATCAGTTTTCTTCATGATCATTTGTAATGAACTACTAAAATGAAAATAAGGTAACAGTTTATTTTACAGTGTCCTTGTTACATGTAGTTACTGTAATAACTATAAAGTTAAATAATTACATGCAACACACCTTAACCCTATATTCTGATGCAGTTAAAGGGATACTTCACGATTTAGCATTCAGCGTCGTATCAGTAGAAACCCGGTAGTGTTTCTGAATGACCGTGGTCCCTCCCTCATGTCCCCCCTGAGAGGGGAGATCTCTCCTCCCTCATGTCCCCCTGAGAGGGGAGATCTCTCCTCCCTCATGCCCCCCTGAGAGGGGAGATCTCTCCTCCCTCATGTCCCCCTGAGAGGGGAGATCTCTCCTCCCTCATGTCCCCCTGAGAGGGGAGATCTCTCCTCCCTCATGCCCCCTGAGACCAGAGACCTCTCCTCCCTCATGCCCCCCTGAGAGGGGAGATCTCTCCTGATGTGCTTTCAAACTACCGCACGTGTACCACCGGGATACATCGCTACAGATCGGAGAATATTCAGGGAACGTTATTACAGACGGAATAATCGGCCCACTACGAGAGCTTCGCCTGCCACGGAGACCAGCACGGAGACCAGCACGGAGACCAGCACGGAGACCAGCACGGAGACCAGCACAGCACGGAGACCAGCACGGAGACCAGCACAGAGACCAGCACAGCACGGAGACCAGCACGGAGACCAGCACAGAGACCTGATGCCCCGAGCCGGGTAGGGGACATCCTCATCGGCTAGGTGGGAAGCTAAAGCTAACCAGGGTAAGGCACATCCAGAGCGAGCTAACGCTAGCCGGCCACCTGTCCCATCAATCCTGATTGAAAGTGTCCGTTCATTTAACAACAAACTGGACTACATCCAACTTCAACGATGCTCCCAACGCGAGTTCAGAGACTGCTGTGTTTTGTGTTTTCGTGGAAACATGGCTGAACAACAGTGAACCGGACTGTCCAGCTACCAGGCCTGCTAGCCCTCCGACGATCCGAGCTAGAGATGCTCTGTATGAAGGTGGGCTGTGTTAACACGGACTGGTGCAGAAAACACATTGAGTTGAGTCGAATGTCTGTCTGTCTGTCTGTCTGTCAAGCGGTAGGCGTGGCTTGGGAGTGGACTCAAAGCAGCGAAGCGAAGTGCATTCTGGGATTTGGTGTCTTTCATCCATATGAGCCAAAAACACATTTTCTGGTTTTTCTCGGCCTAGAAGGCACCAATTACATTTTTTTTCACATTTCTGCTACATAAGTGACCCAATTTAAAGATATATTCAGCTTTCCAGCGGTGAAATGTCCCTTTTAATAAAGGTTTTTGGATATTCGCTGCAGCTCATCCACCGTGTTGGTGGGACAGTTTGAGATCTTTCTGGAGACGCTGCTGAAGACAGAGGAAGTGACGGGTAATGCAGTGAGAGGACGAGTTTGTTCTTTAATTCAAAGACCGTTGGGCCAAAATATTACCATCACCAGAGAGAAAAGTCTGCGCATTGATGTGGTTTTTATGTTTGTGGTGTCAAATGTATATATGACACAGAGCAGGTAACACACAGGACACCATCTGCATCCTTCCAGATATGTGTTTTCAATGTTTCTATCGCAGTTGGTATGAAGTTTAAGGGAGGTTAACAGAGGTGGAAAGTAACAAAGTACATTTAGTCACATTACTGTAATTTAAAATGTACTTGATAACATTGAGTGAAATATTATATCTCACTACATTACAAATCCCATCTGAAGAAGAAAAAAATCATGCCCGGAACCTCTACAGTGAGGAATGATCAGGACACACACACACACACACACACACACACACACACACACACACACACACACACACACAGAAAAGGCCACCATTGTAAAAGAGACGTCTGTAAGGACACCTCGAAGTGCAACTAAGGTTTGATACTTTAAATCATGACATCCTTTGTCACAAGCTGTCCCATTTTAATTTCACACCAGTTACTTTACAGTGGTTCAAATCATATCTTGAACAGAGAGATCAGTGTGTGGTGGTTAATAATGAAATGTCTACATTCTTAAAAATGAATACGGGAGTACCACAAGGGTCCATTCTTGGGCCCCTGCTTTTTACTTTGTATATTAATGATTTGCCAGACTCATGTCCTACAGCAGGATTTCAGATGTACGCTGACGATGCAGTGGTTTATGTGCGAGGGAAAAGTGTGCAAGCAGTTTCTGAAGAACTGGCAAAACAAAAGTGCTGGTTTGACTTTGAATGTTAAAAAGACTGTGTCTATTTGCTTTGCTTCAAGATTCAAATCCCTATCAGAAGAATTAAATTTAGAGATAAATGGGCATAAGATCCAGCAGGTATCAGAGGTCAAATACCTGGGCCTTATACTTGACTCACAACTCAAATTTAACAGTCATATTAAAAAAAATTGTCGAGTTGCCAAAGCAAATCTTTATACATACAGATTGATTAGGGACTACTTACCGTTTCATGCTGCGCACACTTTCATGCATGCCATGATCTTCTCACATATAAGTTACTGCATCTGCTCATGGTCACAGGCTGCAGTTACTGCAGTTAAGCCACTTCATATAATTTATAATAGAGCTGTTAAAATCCTAGATAAGAAACCAATTAAGTCACATCATTGTAATAGTCTGAGTAATTTAAACATTTTATCTTTTCTGAATGTCATTACATTTTCTATGTTGAAGCTGATGTATAAATGTTTGAATCAGCAAGCCCCACAGGTCTTGAGTGACTGTATAGTTGCTCTCAGGGCTGTGGGTTCAAGAACTAGAGGAGCTCAGAATGGGAACCGTCAGATCCCGAAATGTAAGACTTCATTTGGACAATCAGCTTTTTCTGTACAAGGCACAAAAGCCTGGAACTGTTCACCCACTGAACTGAAAGGAGAGTCAAACTGGGTCCCTTTCAAACACAGACTCAAAGACTATTTAATCAGAGGACAGAAATGTGACCACTGACTGTTGGCTTCGTTTAAATTGTTTTATTGTTTTACTGCATTATTATGTATATTGTAATTAGGTATTGTTGATTTTGTATGTAAAGGCCCACTAGGGACTGACATTGAGAATTAGCTTTGGCTAAAATGTTGTAGTATGTAACATGTTTTATGTAACATACTTGTCTCTATCTAAATAAACTTAAACTAAAAAAAGGTCGGTTATGATTCTTTCTATTCAGAATTTTTAATCCGAGAAATCGGATGATTAGAAATGTTTTTATGCGTAAGCACCACACGAGCAATTGAACTGAATTGGGGGCATTTAATGATGTTGTATCCAGTCAATGTAATCATCCATGATCAGGTGTGTGTGTGTGGTGGGCGGGGCTTGCTGCAGCTCGCCGTCTGCTCTCTGCTGATAGAGCTCGTGCTCTCAGACACGGCGAGCTCTGATCACAACAACATGAAGAAGAACTTTATTTCCTGTTTTCTTCTTGTTGGTTTGAAGAGGTTTTCCTGGAGATGAGCAGGACTTCATGGGGACTTCTGGACTCCCGTGGACTCTGTTAGGATCTGGACTCTGTTAGCATCTGGACTCTGTTAGCATCTGGACTCTGTTAGCATCTGGACTCTGGGGTCAGTTTTACCAAACGTAGCTCAAAGTTTCAGGAAAGAAAAAAGAAAATAGTTTTAAAGTTCATCAAAGAAAAGGTAGGAAAACTAAAATACGTAAAAGAATTATAAAATAAAGAAAAAACTACCTAAACGACATGAATAATAATTTAATAGCATTTTAAAATAAATAAATTTGTGCGTCCATCGTTCTCCGGTGGCTCCGCCCACTCCTCTGACATCACAGCGAGGGATTTGACCCGGCGTCTCTGAGGAAGACGATGCTGCCCTGGACCGCTGACGACCACCCCGCCGTCCAACCAGACGCTGCGGCAAACCCTCTGGCCAATCAGGACGTGAGCTTCGACTCGGAGGAGGAGACGGCCGCGGCGTTGTCGTGGCAACAGAAGGAGGAGCGAGATGAAGAGGAGACGCAGGCGGTGGCCTCGTCTCCGGACGGACGCTTCCTCAAGTTCAACATCGAGATCGGACGAGGATCCTTCAAGACGGTCTACAGAGGACTGGACACCGAGACCACCGTGGAGGTGGCCTGGTGTGAGCTGCAGGTAACACACACACACACAAACACACACACACACACACACAGAGACACACACACACACACACACACACACACACACACACACACACACACACACAGAGACACACACACACACACACACACGCACACACACACAGAGACACACACACACACACACACACACACACACAGGGACACGCACACACACACACACACACAGAGACACACACACACAGACACACACACACACACAGAGACACACACACACACACACACACACACACACACACACACACACACACACAGAGACACACACACACACACACACACAGAGACACACACACACACACAGAGACACACACACACACACACACACACAGACACACACACACACACACACACACACACACACACAGAGACACACACACACAGAGACACACACACACACACACACACACACACACACACACACACACACACACACACACACAGAGACACACACACATACGAGGAAACACAGGTGGGCGGCTGTAGCTCAGGTAGTCGAGCGGTGATCTACCATAACCACATCCTGGGACGTGAGATATGATCTTGATATGATGGGAAGCTGATGGAGAAGAGAGCATTCCTTCATCATCAGGTCTGAAACACCGTCCCAGTCTGTCCTTCCCTCCTGCTTCAGGAACCTCTGGTGCAGGTAGGCCGCCCCCCCGGCCTGGTAGTAGGTCAAACAGCCAATGGGAAAGGACATTATATATATATATTAGGGCTGTCAAATGATTAAAATTTTTAATCAAATTAATCAGAATTTTCAGTGGATTAATCATGATTAATCACTATTTGCAATTACACCTGAATCCTAACCATTTTTTTCTGAAATGCATACCAAAAGATACTAGTGCTGTCAAGCGATTAAAATATTTAATCGCATTAATGTCATAGTTAACTCGCTATTAATCGCAATTAATCGCACATTTTTATCTATTCTAAATGTCCCTTGATTTCTTTTTGTCCCATTATATTTTCTCATTTTAATTCTCTTATCAGCATGGAAAAGTAGATCAGCTGCTTTGTGACTGTTTTTTATTGAAAACAACATTGTCATATACGTTATGTTCAATTTCACACTAACATTCACACTTGGATCTAATAATCTGTCACATAATGTAACGCTGTTACCTCGATGTTCCATTGCAGATAGTACTGCAGATAGTACTGCAGATAGTACTACAGGTAGTACTGCCTCATTTGTTTCTCTCTCTGACTGTAGAGTCACTACTCGCTCGCTCTGAAGATAATCGCCGTCACGAGCCTACAAGCTACGCGGCTAGCAAGCTAAAACCGGCCGAGGGTTGTGTCTGTTTTGTTTGCGGTCTGCGAAATTACAAGACCCGCCCTTCAATCACTACTATTGGCCAGGCGTCGAAGGTAACGTAACTCCATTAGTTCAGGTCCTATCCCCTGACCAATCCACTATCCTCACCACTCGTGGTGAAATGCCTAAACCAAACCAATCAGCTGCTTCGTAGGGCGGGACATGGTGTGGCCATAGACAGTTAAAGAAGTGGACTAACAGATCCCGTTGCTCTCTCTATGCGTTACTCGTGCGTTAAAAAAATTATCGGCATTAAAATGGGTCTGCGTTAACGCCGTTAATAACGCGTTAAACTGACAGCCCTAATATATATATATATATATATATATATATATATATATATATATATATATATATATATATATGCCGTGACACTGCTGACTGGAAGGTCGGTAGGAAGGTTTGATTCCTGGCCTGCAGTCTACATGTCTAATTGTCCTTGGGCAAGGCACTGGACCCTGACCTGCAGGAAATTCTGCCAGATGTCCGTCCCCTTCCTCCGTCTCTGTGTTGGCGTTCTAACCTCCGGCTGATTTGTGAGGACTCTGGTTAACTGCTCCTCAGATCTCTGCAGGGTAAATCCAGACAGCTAGCTAGACTATCTGTCCAGTCTGAGGTTTCTGTTGCACGAGTATTTTACAGCTTGTGCGGAGCTTAGTGCCTCCGAAGACGGTTTAAAGAAATGCTGATAAACCAGAGCACGTTTCTCTCACATCCTAGAATGCTGTGTGGACTGGCCAGACCTTCCTCCGCTCCGCAGTTGTGGTTGGTCTGGCAAAGCGAGACTAACCGATAGTAACAACCCTGTCAAAATTCTACAACCAATATACTGCAAGGTGTAGTGTTGATAAATGAAATGGTCCATGTACATTCACACAACGATAAACGTGTAAAATATTGTGAGTGTATGGCGAGGCAAGAACCATGAACCAGAGTTTGCTGAGACGATCTCGGGCATTTTGGCCTTTGCCATCTTGCTTTCAGGTTTTTGCCACCGGATGTGATGATTGTTGACGAGACGGTGGAGCTGGGGACGATGACGCGGTCATGGTTTCATGGCGCTGCGCTAAGCTAACGGCTAAAGGGTGTTTGTGTGTGTGTGAGGGAGATAAAGTGTCTGCAGTGACTCTGCAGTTCTTCGGACCGTACACAGTATCTGAGAGACAGCTGCTGGTTGATGCTGATAACAGCTCACACCAAACAAAACGAAACAATATTCATAGACAGTATTGAAATAATTCAAATGAACTGTATCAAATATAGCGGATCAAAATGTTACTGAAGTAATTGTAAACAGAGTAAATGAGGTCAAAGGTCGGCTCCCTGAGATAAACTTCCTGTTTTGTGTTCATGGTTCTTATTCTCTGGGTCGGAGAATGTTCTGATCTTTACTTCCTGCTGCTGGACGATCATTGATCTGTCGTTTCCTGATAATGTTAATTTATTGTAGTTTAGTTAATTATGCTGAGAAAGAACTTCATTTGATTTATAAACGGTTTATTAATTATTCATGTATTTTTTCATGAAGACACAAGTTGTTTATTTTTTATTTTACTTCACTTTTAGGTTTTATATTAATGTAATTGTTATTTTTATACATTATTGTTATTTTACTTAGCTTACATGATTATTTAGTCTTTGCTCATTTGCTGTGCGTCCCGTCTGCTCTCTGCTCTCAGACTCACTCCCTGAGCCGGGCCGAGCGCCAGCGGTTCTCCGAGGAGGTGGAGATGCTGAAAGCTCTGCAGCATCCCAACATCGTCCGATTCTACGACTCGTGGAAGTCCGAGCTGCTGCGGGGCTTCGTGCTGGTGACCGAGCTCATGACGTCCGGGACGCTCAAGACGTGAGTTGCTGAATGTCCCACAATCGTGTTTAAACCCTGAACGTCTCACAGCATTTTAGACTACATCTCCACCGCTATTTGGTTTAAAAAGGAATATCTCCTGCTGCGTTCCCCCCTCTTATTCCTCCTCTCATTCCCCCTGCTCTGGTGTTCCCCCTCTCATTCCCCCTGCTCTGGTGTTTCCCCCTCTCATTCCCCCTGCTCTGGTGTTTCCCCTCTCATTCCCCCTGCTCTGGTGTTTCCCCCTCTCATTCCCCCTGCTCTGGTGTTCCCCCCTCTCATTCCCCCTGATCTGGTGTTTCCCCCTCTCATTCCCCCTGCTCTGGTGTTTCCCCCTCTCATTCCCCCTGCTCTGGCGTTTCCCCCTCTCATTCCGCCTGCTCTGGTGTTTCCCCCTCTCATTCCCCCTGCTCTGGTGTTTCCTCTCTCATTCCCCCTGCTCTGGTGTTTCCCCCTCTCATTCCGCCTGCTCTGGCGTTTCCCCCTCTCATTCCCCCTGCTCTGGTGTTTCCCCCTCTCATTCCCCCTGCTCTGGCGTTTCCCCCTCTCATTCCGCCTGCTCTGGTGTTTCCCCCTCTCATTCCCCCTGCTCTGGTGTTTCCTCTCTCATTCCCCCTGCTCTGGTGTTTCCCCCTCTCATTCCGCCTGCTCTGGTGTTTCCCCCTCTCATTCCCCCTGCTCTGGTGTTTCCCCCTCTCATTCCCCCTGCTCTGGTGTTCCCCCCTCTCATTCCCCCTGCTCTGGTGTTTCCCCCTCTCATTCCGCCTGCTCTGGTGTTTCCCCCTCTCATTCCCCCTGCTCTGGCGTTGCCACCTCTCATTCCTCCTGCTCTGAATGTTTCCCCCTCTCATTCCCCCTGCTCTGGTGTTTCCCCTCTCATTCCCCCTGCTCTGGTGTTTCCCCCTCTCATTCCCCCTGCTCTGGTGTTCCCCCCTCTCATTCCCCCTGATCTGGTGTTTCCCCCTCTCATTCCCCCTGCTCTGGTGTTTCCCCCTCTCATTCCCCCTGCTCTGGCGTTTCCCCCTCTCATTCCGCCTGCTCTGGTGTTTCCCCCTCTCATTCCCCCTGCTCTGGTGTTTCCTCTCTCATTCCCCCTGCTCTGGTGTTTCCCCCTCTCATTCCGCCTGCTCTGGCGTTTCCCCCTCTCATTCCCCCTGCTCTGGTGTTTCCCCCTCTCATTCCCCCTGCTCTGGCGTTTCCCCCTCTCATTCCGCCTGCTCTGGTGTTTCCCCCTCTCATTCCCCCTGCTCTGGTGTTTCCTCTCTCATTCCCCCTGCTCTGGTGTTTCCCCCTCTCATTCCGCCTGCTCTGGTGTTTCCCCCTCTCATTCCCCCTGCTCTGGTGTTTCCCCCTCTCATTCCCCCTGCTCTGGTGTTCCCCCCTCTCATTCCCCCTGCTCTGGTGTTTCCCCCTCTCATTCCGCCTGCTCTGGTGTTTCCCCCTCTCATTCCCCCTGCTCTGGCGTTGCCACCTCTCATTCCTCCTGCTCTGAATGTTTCCCCCTCTCATTCCCCCTGCTCTGGCGTTTCCCCCTCTCATTCCCCCTGCTCTGGTGTTCCCCCCCTCTCATTCCCCCTGCTCTGGTGTTTCCCCCTCTCATTCCCCCTGCTCTGGCGTTGCCACCTCTCATTCCTCCTGCTCTGAATGTTTCCCCCTCTCATTCCCCCTGCTCTGGCGTGTCCGAGCCTCTAAACCGGAGACATTTGGAAACACTTCTGACCCGTTTTGGTTTTGAATCTGCGTGGTTGTTTCAGTCTCAACGGCCGCAAAACAGAGAAACTTTGGCGACACCGACACAGACGCCAACGTATCTCCTCCTGATTGGTTCTTACCGGTCACGACGTCTCGTTCGTCTAATGTTACCATGGTAACTACCAGCAGTGGGCGGAGTCTCCATGCTGCCTCCTGGTCATGTCCAGTGTACCAGGATCTTGATGAGACATGAGGTTTTGGGCGTGTTAGTTTAATCAGAGAGAGATTAGTTCTTCTTCTACTGGAGATTAAAACACCAAGATCACTTTGGGCTCAAAACTCAAATGTTATAAGGTTTAGGTAGTCTGGGTAAACCAGCCCACTCTGCTGGTGACGTGATGTCTCCCTGCAGCTCGGTCTGGAAACCTGTACGTTTATCTCTCCTGCTTCTGTTCACAATGTTGTGGGAACCAATCACAGACTGGCTTATCCACCTTTAACATTTAACATGATGACGATAGAGAAGTAACGGCAAACAGCTTCTTCTTTACATTCAACCAGCCGGCCCCTGAAGCTCAGCAACCCGTTGATGCCGCTGTCGCTGCTATGTCACCCGGATCGTTGCTCTGATTGGTTGAAGGACTATCCAATGGCGTACAGAGTCATGTGAACTATGCCCGTTGGTCCCGCCTCTTGTGCAGAGAGAATACAGAGCAGACTCCCCAGACTGATGGTCAATCTCAAATCTTTCAATCTTTCTCAAATCAAAGTAAAATCTATGTGAACATCACAACTAACTAAATGACTTTTATAGATCTAATGATTGCAGTTGGCCCCCATTGGACTTCTTTAGCAAGTTTTGGCTTTAAGTTTCTTGAGCGTTATTCATTCATTGTCTGTTCCAACATTTAAGACACAGATATGGAAATAATAATGGTCCAAAATGTTGTCAAATTTTATCAGTGAAAAACGTAACATTTTCTTGAGGGAGAAACCGTAACCCCCCACCCACCAAACACCTGCACCTGAGTCTTCTACAAACCAAGGCTAAACACAGCAGTTGAACAGGTGTGTCTCTAAATCCCGTCAGGTACCTGCGGCGGTTCCGTCAGATGAAGCTGAAGCTGCTGCAGCGTTGGAGCTTCCAGATCCTGAAGGGGCTGCACTTCCTGCACTCGCGCTGCCCCCCCATCATACATCGAGACCTCAAGTGTGACAACGTGTTCATCACCGGACCCACCGCCTCCGTCAAGATCGGAGACCTGGGCCTCGCCACGCTCAAGAAGGCCTCGTTCGCAAAGAGCGTCATCGGTAAGAACAAGCAATATGGAGAGCCAGCCGGGTAACACTGTTGTGTTTTAACAAGAATGTCCTCCCCGAAAAATTACCACATAAGTGGTTATGTCCAGCATCATTCTGACCTATATTTAGGGTTGTAGTGGCGGCGCCCTCTAGTGGCCGTAGTAGTTCTGACAGGAGCAAAGCAGGAAGTAAGATGGATGTGTCAAACAAACACAGAGACCGGGATCCATGTCCCATTAGAAGAGAAAAGGAAACAGAGTTTCTTTTAACTTTAGGGAACAAACGGAGTCACGTCACGTTCTGAGTCATCTGGTAACCTTCAGGATTAAGTCACTTCTGATTTGATCCCAAACCTCCATCTTTTCATCAACTTAACTCAGTAGTTTATGTGACTAAATCTAACCAAACTGGCAACGTTTCTGTTGGCGTTCTGACGGCAGCAGTATACAGAGGAACATATATACACCACCTGTCTATACCTGTATGTCACGTTGCACTTTTCTGCTTTTTTTGCACTTCTGGTTGGACACAAACTGCATTTTGTTGTCTTTTTACTTGTACTCTGCATAATGACAATAAAGTTGAATCTAATCTAATCTCCAAACTTTTACAAAGAGTTGCTGTGTTTTTTGGTTCAACAACAAATCTGAAAACCCTGATCTATGACGTGTTCCCCTGCCATGTTCTAAAACATAATATATAAATATATAAATCCTAATAGATTCAGACAAGACAGAGGTTCCCTTCTGCTGTCACACCAGGAGAGAAACAGAAAAATGCTGTAGTTCGGAGGACTTGTTGGTCTTCACGCAGGTGCTGTAAGTTTCTGATGTGATGCGTTTAGGGACCCCAGAGTTCATGGCTCCAGAGATGTATGAGGAGAAGTACGACGAGGCCGTGGACGTTTACGCCTTCGGCATGTGCATCCTGGAGATGGCGACGTCGGAGTATCCGTACTCTGAGTGTCAGAATGCCGCCCAGATCTACCGCAAAGTCACCAACGTAAGGATCCGTCCAGCTGAGTGCTTTCTACATCCTGTCTTGTCTGTTTGCCGTCTACTTTCTGTGTTTGGCTACATGTTTGACTGACTGTGTGTTTCTCAGGGAGTCAAACCAGAGAGCTTCTTCAAAGTTAAAGTCCCTGAGCTAAAGGAGATCATTGAAGGCTGCATTCGAACCGACAGCAATGAGAGGTAGTGTGACCAACCACAGTGTAGAATTTATACCTTTAACTCCCGGCGGTTACGGGAAGTCGTTGTTTATATGATACTTTTTCAGTATATCTATAATCCTAAAGCTTCAACCGTAGTGGACTCAGTTTGTTGGTTCTCTGCCGCAGATTCACGGTTCAGGACCTGCTGGATCACCGGTTCTTCCAGGAGCAGCAGGGCGAGCAGCAGGGCGTGCACGTGGATCTGGCCGAGGACGAAGATGGTGTGAAGGCGGCCCTGAAGCTCTGGCTCAGGATGGACCACAACAAGAAGCTCCACGGGAAATACAAAGACAACAACGCCATCGAGTTCCTGTTCGAGCTGTACAAAGATGTCCCGGAGGAGGTCGCCCAGGAGATGGTAGTTTTTTTAAGAATGGCTTTTAAAACATGGTTGCGGTTTCTATAACCTTTTCTGATTTGACTGTTTTACTCTTTTTATTGTCTGTTATGCCGTTATATTCTTGTCCTTGATTTAAAGCACTTTCGATACCTCTCTTACAGTTTGATCAACATGAAGCCCTAAAAGTCAGGAAAAGTTCCTTAGCCACCATAGAGTTTAGATAATCAACCAAAACAATTATTACATATTTGTAAAGTAGCTACCACACAGCTGACTAACAACAACCTGAATATGTATGTTTCAGAACCGGCATATCTGCCAAATTCTGCTTTGTGTGTTGTACAATTATATTTTGAAAAACAGTTTTTCAAGAAAACATGTTCTAGTAAACCGATGTAAACTAGCAGACATGTCTCTGTCTCTCAGGTGGTCTTGGGGTTCGTGTGTGAGGCGGACTACATGCTGGTTGCCAAGGCACTCCGAAACCGAGTGACGGCCATAAAGCGCCAGCGGGAGAAACAGCGCCGCCTGCCGGAGGAGTCTGACCCCGCCCCCCAAACACCTGAACCCGCGGCTGCCGTGAGTTCGTCTGCTGCCGGGAGGACGGCCAATCAGGTGCGTCTGAGGCTACATCTACACTGCTACCTTTTGGTTTTTAAGCGATTTGGGGCCAAAGGCGATCCCCATGCACCAAGTGTTTTCAGCAGAGTAACCAGTTTTCTTTACCTCTTCCGTTTTAAGGTTTATTTCTCTGTATTCCTTCTATTAATCATATAACAGAAAGAAAGTCACTAGTTTATGTTTTATTGATGCCGGATAAAAGTTTCAATCTGATTTAAATGAACAAACATACATTTTATATTTGTTAACTCACAGCAGGACTTGGCTCCCTGGATACAAGCTCCGCCCCCCGTCCCGTCGGTAACGGCGACATTATCGACCAGCAGCCCGGTGGATTCTGGGATCAGCAGCGTCTCCAGCAGGATGGGAGGAGACGACGACAAGGCAGCCAGACAGACCTCGTACTCCTCTGCTACATGTCAGGACTGTATTATAATCACTTCATCATTATATCTGTAAACAGCCTGACTCAATGGATAACCATTGTTGTTTTGGCTGGAGAGTTAAGTGAATGTACCAGCCACAGGCATGTTTTACCAGCATCTGGCTGGTAGATGGTGCTAACTTTGGACCCTGTTTGAAAACGTTATCGTTTATTTATATTTTTATTACAATAACTTAATTTATATTCTGTGGCAGCGGAAGGCGAGATGCACAGCTCCTTCAGCTCCTCGGGCATCCCGGAGAAAGTTGAAGCCACGCCCCCTCCAGTCATTCACCATGCCCCCCTATATTCTGCCCCTGCTCCCGTGGCTCAGGAAACCCCTCGACCCAAGGTTCCTCCCCATGTGAGGCGGGCTCAATCCAAACCTCCGCCACTTCCTGTGCTGCGTTTCCCAAAGGTGAGCAGGGGGCGGGGCTCACGTTTAGGCAGGGGGTGGGTCACACTGTTGCTCAAGTTGTAGTCCTCATTGTGTCCACAGAGGGCGCGGTTCGTGTTCATGCTGTTTATCTCTTTATTATCTCAGCAAGGTTCGGACAGACATTACAAAATTAAGTTCAAGTACATTTTGAAGCACTTTTTCCCAGACACTCACTCACAGCTGGCTCTAAACTCTGCCCTGACTACTGCCGTTTTAGCTCAGTGGAAGCGTGTACACTAGCTGCAGCTACTCGGCGTTGCCTGCACCAATTCAGGTCGGGTTTTCACTTGAAAGTACACGCATATTTATAGTGATCAAGATTAACATTAACATTGGCCGGAATTCTCCTTTAAGGGCGCGTTCCAGGCAACTCGTAACTCGTGTTTTCACAACCTTCTACCCGTGAACTCGTACCAGATCGTTGTTCTCCCAGTAACACACACATGAACAACAATGGCGACCCCTGTTGATGCTGTACAGACGCCGGTGATTAACGGTGAGAAATAGGAATATATAGACATAAATAGAAATAGAAATAAATAGATATAAATAGGCAACGTAAAGTAATCAAAACAACACACGTACAATTGTGTACTACTAAAGGTTATGTTTATGAAATGAAGCCCAAAATATGTCCCGACTAGAAATCAATAGTATCAGCTAGCGCTAGCTAACGTCAACGGCGGGTAGCCGCTAGCTAATGCTAAAGCTAGCTAGAAGGGTTTGTGGTGAGTTTGCCTGGAACGCTAGCGAGTCGTGAGTCGTAACTTGAAGTCGTAACTTACGGGCTAAAAATTGTGTCTGAAACGCAGCATCAGTTTCTGTTTGTCTTCTCCAGAGCATCGCTGTGTCCCACAATGCCGAGCGACAGACATCTGGATCCGTCTCTGGCTTCTCCTCACCTGTTGAATGGTAACACAAACACAGAGCGTTACTTCTACACTTTCTACACATTCATCAATACCACCGCAACCTAAAACTGACTCTACATTCTCCACAAGTTACGTCATTCTGAAGGTCTATCTAGTGACGGCCTCCATTTAAAGGAACAAACCAAGGCTCAACAGGGATTGGAGGATGCAACATATGAAAAAGGATGCCAGACACAAGCTTACCAATTAACCAACAAGCTTTATTAAATAATGCAAAAAATATTCCCAAAAGTAGCAAACAAAGAGAAACAAAAGGGACTGGAGACCCCGGCCAAAAGAACCAAAGATGGGAAGACGCTGGACCGACCTCGCAGTGGGCCGTCGGCCCCCGCGTCTCCCCCTAAATTACCCAAAAAGGGTCAACTAATCCCAGAATAAACAAAAGAGACGAATAACTGAACTATCGGTAATCTCCAGCCCAGACTAACACAATAAAGTAAAATAACAAAACTCCAGCACCTACGTGTGCCTCGAGGTTGGGAAACACAAATCTGCTTGTGGAGAACAAAGGTGAGGAGGAAACTCCTTAATTAATAGACCTCCATGTGCCTCTGTCCCTCTGCACTTGCTGCCTTCTTATCCCCTCCCCCACTCTACCTGAGCACTGATTACACTCAGGTGTGCAACATGCAGAGGGAGGAGGACAGAATGAGGGAGAAAACAAGACACACACCAGAGGCACATGTAACAATCCTCATTATGATAAAAACCTTTTTGTTCATTTTAAATGTAGCTGAAAGTGCTTCACAGCATGGCATTAAAACCAACCAACCAAACACAATACAGAACAAAGACAAATATAATATAATCAGTTCATAAGAACAGAACAAAGACAAATATAATATAATCAGTTCACAAGACAGAATTAAAAAAAGAAACTCATAAACTTTAAGTCCTCCCAAAGAAAGGAAGAGTTCACAGACATGTTCAATAATGTTGTACCATCTTTATGTCTTCACTTCCTGTAATGTAGCTACGCCTCCGATGTGACCTCAGGTTTGAGTGATGGCAATGACGGCCAATCAGACAAGGACAACCAGGAAGTGACCAGACGCGAAGCTTTGAAGCAGTTCAGGGGGAAAGCGAAGGCTCGTCTGAGAATCACAGGGGTGATGTCATCTTTTAAGACTGCAACTAACGAATATTATTATTATTAATTCATATGATTAACACTTTTTTGTTTGCTGTTTGCACCTCGTTGATGGCCGCTGTATAAGAACAGGGCAGGCCGTGTAGGGAGGTGTGGGGGGCACAGGGGCCGTCAATGTAAAACAAACACTAGAAGCACCAAAATACAACAAACCAGCTATCCAGCAGCTACTCTCAGATACAACTCACGCTACTCAATCAACTCTGATCATATTCAGTTTACTGTCACAAAGGAGAGAAGAAACTAGAACATATTCACACTTAACAAGCTGGAATCAGAGAAATTAATTTCATATTTGACAACTAATCAATTAATTGTTGCAGCTCATCAGCTGTATTTACACATTGTGAATAATATAACATGCTGTTTGTTCAGGTGTCAGACCAGGAGGACCGCGTGGTGGAGTGTCAGCTGCAGACTCACAACAATAAGATGGTCACCTTTAAGTTTGACCTGGACGGAGACAACCCAGAGGACATCGCCTCTGTGATGGTGAGCACAGACAGCCAATCACAGATGATTGCTGCATGCTTTCGTCTTTTTGTTAGGAAGTTGACACTTGTTAAAGTTCTCTATGTTGGATTGGTTTAGCAACCCTTTGCCATGTCTGTGTTCAGATCCACAGAGACTTCATTGTGCCGATAGAGCGAGAAGGGTTCATCCTCCGCTTGTATCACATCATCAAGAAGGCCGAGGCTATGATGCATCATCAGCAGCCAGCCGAGACCGACAGGTTATCTCACCTGAACGCCTCCAAGCCGCCCGAGATTATGGTATGTGTGTGTGTGTGTGTGTGTGTGTGTGTGTGTGTGTGTGTGTGTGTGTGTGTGTGTGTGTGTGTGTGTGTGAGTGTGAGTGAAAGACATATCAAACCATTTTCCACCCTCAGTAAGAATGTACAACCATTCTCAGGTAAAACCTTCCATGTTTCAGCCCACCAGTAGTAACCTGAGTACTCTCTTACACCTGTTTGCCGATACACCTGATGTTGTTATTATCAATGAGGTGGACATGTTGGCGGTAGGCTGGACCTTTGATTCCAGCATGGAGGAGGCTTTCTACACCAAGGTAGTTAAATACCAACCACTCCTAAACACCATCTGAGAGCTGAGCTATAGGTGCAGACTACTTCTTTTCATATTTGGTAGCCTCGGACACACACTCAGGTTGGTAGTAAGAGGGCTGCAACAACTTGGGATGGCCAAAAGAGGCTAAACAGCTGGCAGAGTACTGTGCCATATCTGCTATTATTGGCAGCCACCACATATGGCGGAGACGCTGCTACTTCTACCCTTAAGATCTGAGTATTGTGCTTGTTAAGTGATACTGTGAAGACCTGCTGCTTGCCACTGGTTCATGAGTTCGTATGTATTGCACTGCATCTGTAATATTTACGACTCAAGTACTGCATTGGTCAAACTGTTTGAAAACGATCTAATCATTTTATCTTAATGATGTAGACTGAGACATCTTTTTCCTAAATGTTATTTCATTTTGTCTTCAGCCGAACCTGCCGGCACAGGGCCTGTCCAAAACTCCATCCTCGTCTTCACTTCCTGGTAAGAAAAGACAGAAAAATATCTATCCATTTATCTAGGAATTAGCATTATAAATAGCATTAGCTGCTGTAGCCCTTGACTGTTGTGTTGTGATCCGATCCATGTCATTTAATCTGTACATGCCTAAAATAGGCCGACTGATCTATGGAGGCATTTTCCCATCAGACATCGCAGATGCTGAACCCTCACCTTTGAAGGGCGGACACTTTTACATCGGCCCTGAGGCCACGCCCTCTGTCAGACCACTGAGATCACAGTCTTTCCCCACCTCCTCAGGTACATGAACACCTCACCTATTCATGAAGCAAATATATGTCGTCCACTTTTTTAGAGTTAAAAGAAAGTCCAACATTTGAATACTCTTGTTCTCTGTCTCCAAATAATTGTGGGGTCCGTCAGGGAAGCGTCCTGGGGCCTCCGTTGTTTCCATTAAACCATATATAAATTTGAAAAAACTCTTTCATTTTAAAAACTTTTTTTTTTTTAACTTTTGCTACTGTCATAATTAAACTTGCACAAATTAACACAATTCTCACCAAAAACATACCTGATTGCAGCTTGGTGAATGTGAATATTTTCTAGTTTCTTCTCTCCTCTGTGACAGTAGACTGAATACATAGACATCCGAGGACGTCATCTTGGGCTTTGGGAAACACTGATCCATATTTTTCACCATTTTCTGACATTTTAGAGACCAGACAACTAATCCATTAATCCAGACAATAATCCACACATTAATCGACAGTGAAATAAATCAGTAGTAGCAGCTTTACATTGGATGGTGGATTTATTCTCATTCGATGGCTAGCAGTTTTTTTCTTCATTCCAGTCTTTGTGCTAAGCTCGGCTAAACATGCCCTCCATCTGTCTCTGCACTGGACAGAGATGAAACAAAGGCAACAGTTAAAACGGACACATTGACACAAATGAGAATTAAAGTTTCTACAATCACAGAAATAACTGTTAACATACGATGACCATCTCATGTGTTTATACTCTTTGTTAATTATCTTACCCCCCCTCCCTCTCCAGCTTCCTACCATCAGCCCTTCCCCTACCCCGTCCATTACCCCCACCCAGACTCTGCCCCTCCGCCTCTGTATAACCTCCCGTCTCCCCCTTACTCCCCCTACAGCGACTCCTCCTCCAACTTCAACCGAGTCCACAGTAACCCCTCCCTCCTCATCCCCTCCTCCTCTTCCTCAGCACCTCCCCCTTCTCAGTGGCCCCCCCCTGACCAGCCTCTCTTCTCTCTTGCCAACGTCCTCTCAATGGCCATGAGTATGGCCCACTCCTTCATGCCCCGACCTGGGACCCCCAACCAGGGCTTTCCCCCCCAGTTTCAGCCCATGTCTCCCCCATTCCCATCCCCTCTCTCTCCCCCCATGTCTCCATCCCTGGACCCTAAGCTCCATGCCTCCTTCTCTGCTCCTTTCTCCTCCCAGCCATCCTCCACTCCCCTCAGCGCTCAGACAGGCTCCGCCCCCAACAGCCAGCAGGGGGCGCTGCCCGGCCGGACTATCGATGCTACTCAGGGACTGGTGAGTTTGTTAGAAATAGTCTCACATCTCCAGCTCTATCTCCACAGCGCTGTGGAGTAACGTCTGACTACACCACAATTGCATTCTGGGATAGGAGCCAAAAAGCTCTGGGTTGTCGCATTTGTAAACCAATCACAATTGTCTTGGACAGCACTGAGCTCCAAATGCAGCGACGGTGGCTCTGCTAAATAGTCTCAGGAAGGAACTTGTTTTGGTGGAACATTTGCACCCTGCAAAAGAAAACTCCTCATATAATATTACATGAAGTTAACTGTTGACATAATACAGTAACATGAGATATTAGCTGATACATGGTTAAACCTCATTGGCTCTTACCAGTGTATCTCCATGTGTACTTCGTCCACAACAATCCCACCAATCAGTCCCAAAACGTCCCAGTTAGAGAGGAAATGACCTCGACATATTCTTTATAAAACATCCCAGTTAGAGAGGAAATGACCTCAACATATTCTTTATAAAACGTCCCAGTTAGAGAGGAAATGACCTCGACATATTCTTTATAAAACGTCCCAGTTAGAGAGGAAATGACCTCGACATATTCTTTATAAAACATCCCAGTTAGAGAGGAAATGACCTCAACATATTCTTTATAAAACGTCCCAGTTAGAGAGGAAATGACCTCGACATATTCTTTATAAAACGTCCCAGTTAGAGAGGAAATGACCTCGACATATTCTTTATAAAACGTCCCAGTTAGAGAGGAAATGACCTCGACATATTCTTTATAAAACGTCCCAGTTAGAGAGGAAATGACCTCAACATATTCTTTATAAAACATCCCAGTTAGAGAGGAAATGACCTCATCATATTCTTTATGAATCTTTACAATCATTCCCTGAAAGAACCGAGCAGACCTGCCTTGTTGCACCGTCCACATCTTCTAAACTTGATATTTTTAGCATGTATCTCGCTAGCTTGGTGTTGTTTCACAAAGCGAAGGGCATTTGAGAACGGAAACACTGAGAGCAGAAAGTGAGGGGCAAAGCCTGACATCTTTATCCTGGAGATGTACTTCTGTTTATCCAGTCTAAGAGTGTTGAGAGGAGCCAGATCATGGTCTGCCTCTTAGCAAAGTAACTAGTCTGTAGTCGGGGTATCCATTGATTGACTGATTGATTGATTGATTTATTCATTCATTCATTTCAGCCCCCCAGTTCTGTCCAGATGAAGGTTGGCTCAGCTCCGCCCCCTCACGGTGAGTCTCTGCTGACATCACAAAGTGACATCACACCATACTGAACTGACTTGCTGATCATTTTATTTGGTTCATAGGTCCCCAGACGGTCTCTGCTTCCAGTGTTTTCCAGGTGTCCTCTTCCGTCGCATCGTCACCCAGACTGTCCCCCATACACGAGGGTAAGACAAACCTGTACACCCCCCGCGGGACCAAGTTCACCTCTACTGCTGTTAACAGACTTTCTTCTGTTTCTCTTTCAGTGAAGAAATCACCTGTCCTCACCGTTGGTCGTTTCCAGGTGACGACATCTAAAGACACCCCCGCAGTCCTTGACCAGGAGATCCGCCACATCAACCAGGCAATACCCACCACTCACTCCCCGCCTCCCTCTGTGTTGAACCAATCAGAGAGCTCAGAGAGCAACACGGACAAGCAGAGCGAATCAGAGAGCAGCGTCAGCACAGTGACTGTCTCCCCACCTGGTCAACCTCATGGTTACCATGACAACTCTGGAAGACAGGAGGAAGAGGAGGACAGGAAGATAAGGAGGGATCGGCGGCTGAGCGTCAACCTGTTGGAGGGGTTGGCCGGCAACTTCAGCCAATCACGGAGACGCGCGTCGCATTACATCAGCACTGACGAATCAGATAGCGACAACGAGGAGCTGTGGGAGGAGCTGAACGTGCTACGGGAAAGGTGATTGTTCGATATGAATATCTTTAGAGCAATAGAGCGGTGGACCACCATGGGACTTTGTTTTATAAAACATACCTGAGACAAATAATGTGTTGATCAAATTTAATTTGAGCCATGAACTGCATGTGTTTGTCAGTTTTAAAGATAATTTAAAGGAACGCCAAAGATTCTTTTGTACTTTAAAATAATGTTTCCAAAATCGTTTCAGTGGTTCATCAACTCGTAACAGGGTGAACAGCACTTCTGCATTCGCTTTGCGGCCCTCTACCAGCTATAACTGCACTATGCAAGGTTGCCAGATCGGTTGCTGACCTGTAGTTCTAATGAGACATAATGGACACAATTCCACTTGTGGAAGAGGAAAAGTGCTTTTGTGTTGCTTTAAGTGAAAAAGTCTTTGCCTCTCTATAGTATATAACTGAAAGAATAACATCTTCTTCTTCTTGAAAAACTGAATTCATAACAAATAAAATCCCCCATGAATTATTTTAATAACAGACACCAGGTGGAGGTGCAGAACCTGCAGGCCAATCAGAAGACAGAGATCGAGGAGCTGTACCTGCAGAAGGGTAAAGTCCCGCCCCTTGGTATCGTTTCTCCGGCCGCCATGATCAACCACCGCCAACGCCGCCTCTCCAAAACCGGAAACTACCCACCTCGCAAAAACAGCCTGCAGAGACTGGACGTGCTGCCCCCTACAGGTCAGGAGGAGTCACAGAAACTGTTTGTAATGATTTATCGTCATTATTGGCATGTCAGTGATGCGGTTAGGACCGTTAGCATCACTGAAGTACCAATAATATTATGTTAAATCTCACACTGTTGCAAAATAAGTTACGATAAAATTATTTTCATATTGTGGCAAATAGTTTTCAAAATAAAAAAACAAACATTTCTAGTCCCTCTGTAACAGGATTCAGAGAATTGGCAAACCCAAATGCAGAGACAGCAGGGCAGTGGTGAACTTGATGATTTAATAAAACAAAAATCAATACAACAAAAGGAGCCCTGAAGACAGCAGGCAAACAGTTCCAAAACGTTGGCTTGTACCATGTGGATGCGCCAACAGTTTTGTTGTTATAACTTGGAATTCCTCATGGGGGAGACAGAAACTACTCACTAGCTTTAACTCCAGAGCGTTGTTACAAATAAGTTGTTTAATCCCATGAATCCCTTTCTATAAATATGTGGAAGAGTTTTTGTTTTCCACTGTGGTTCCTGATTTATTTTCATTAAAAAAAGTAATAAAGAATTGAAGTAGATTGTTTCTACGAATAAACACACTATTTATCAGTAATAATTTGCTCTCTAACAGTATTCAGAGGTTGTTTAAAAGTAGACGGAGTAGGTATGAACTCAGGGGAACAGACATGAACTAAAATCATAAAACATGTGTGTGTGTATATATATATATATATATATATATATATATATTAACAGGGGATAACTCGTGGAACACATTTAAATAATATGGTGTTCAAGAAATATAAAGACTTCTGGTATATGAGTTAGTTTTGTTCTGTTTTTTCTTTGTTTAGTTGTGTATTCCTGATATGGACAGAGATAACGTCGTACTACTGTTGTGTAATATAAAATGAACTATGTGTTTGTGGTTTAGGTATCATGAGGAAGAGCTCGGTCAGCGGCAGCAGCAGTGGATCTCAGGACCGAGCCGGGAGAGGCGTGACCTTTGCCCCCGAACACAGCTGCACAGTGCAGTGAGTGAAGCCGTTAGCTTTAGCCTCAGCTTGTTAGCATGACATCATAATCTTGGACCTGTTAATTAATTAGTCTGATCCTTACAGCAGTTATCTGAGGACACTTAACAGATAGAGTAGGTCTAGACCACACTCTATAATTTACAGACACTGATACAGACATACAGAGATACAGATATACAGAGATACAGATATACAGAGATACAGAGATACAGATATACAGAGACCCTGATACAGATATACAGAGACACTCATACAGATATACAGAGACACTGATACAGATATACAGAGACACTCATACAGATATACAGAGACACTGATACAGATATACAGAGACACTGATACAGATATACAGAGACACTGATATAGATATACAGAGACATTGATACAGATATATGGATATGGAGAAATTTGATTCATAATGATTATAGCATTTTTAGGGATGTGAGACTGATCGCTGATCTTTCTCTTCCAGTGAGAGAGAAGCTGCGGACTAACTGAGGACATGAAGACGATGACTGATGATGAAAACTGGCGAAGAAGATGACGGCACTTTATGAAATCCAGATTTGACTCTGAGATTTTTTGCAATATTTAGTTTGATTCCAGATTTTATTTTCCTCTCATCTGTGTTTTGTATTTTGAAGTTTGACTTGAACATTTTACAAAACATTTCAGCACTTTAGAAAGAAAAAATTGAGCCTTGTGTGAGAACAAGTTCTTATTATTAATGTTTGACTCATGAGGTTCTGCAAGTTTACACTCAAAAAGCATCTCAAAGATGGTGAAGGAGACAAAAATCTGAGTCTCTGCAGAGGAAATCAGAGAACTCTCTGAAACCATTCAGCATCTTTAAGGCCTTAAAACTTTAAACGTAATCGGCGTCTGAGTCTGAGCTCTCTGTGAACACAGTGTTATCATTGCTGATTCTAGAGGATTCTTCTTTAACTTTTTAACTCTTACCTACTGCACGTTTAGTCTGAATAATTTCCATTCAAAGAGTTTTGTTTAATGAATATGTTCTTGCATGAAGTCCAGAGTGTCATCACTCGCTCTGAATGTTATCAGCTGATTGAATGGGTGTTGATATCAAGACCAGATATATGAGGTGGTCGGGCCCTAGTTGGCTCAGTAGGATTATGCATTATCCTGCATTGGTATTCTCCAATTTTATTCTCTTTGTACATGCTCCCATTGGACTCCATTCTTCAGAAACACAACGTATCTTATCACTGTTATGCTGATGACACACATCTGTACCTGCCTCTAAAAACAGGTGATACCAACTCTTTAAAGTCCCTTTTTCACTGCCTGAAAGACATTTTTTGCTGGATGGCTAACAACTTTCTCCAACTTAATGAGAGTAAGACGGAAGTCATGTTGAGGAACTTTCGAAAAATTTGGGGACTTTAGCTTCAAGTGTGCACCCTTTTGCTAGATTGCCCAATTTCCAATGCTCAGAGCAACTGCTGGACCGCGGTGATGTAACATGACGTGGTATAAAGAGTGGAACTCAGCATTAGGAGGAGAGTCGGGGGAGGAGCGAGTGTGAAACCAAGTGTCAACAGTGGTTGTTTTATAACCTTCATGGCGTAACGTTGTTAAACGCCACAACATTAGTATTTTAACCTTCCTGTTGTCCTCGGGTTAGATTTTACCCATTTTGAAAAAGTTTCTACATCACAAATTATTGTTTCCTTCAAACAAAATAGCGTGGATGGTTCCCTACAGCGCTCTTCACAAGTCAAATAAATGATCAGTTCACGATTTTCATTGAATTTGGGTGTTTGATTTAATTTTATAGCATTTGAACAAAAAAATTGATAGAACGCTGAAGAAACAACAACAAAAACTTCATAAAAACATTGAAAAAACATTTGAATTTTAAATGTTGACCCAAAAAGACAAAAAGTTGCATGGTGAACGAGAAGACAACACAAGGGTTAGCCCAAAACGCCATCTTTTCCTAAACACAACCACTCACGATGGGACTTTCAGAGAATTAAAAAGTGACACCAAAGAGTCCTGTGCACGCTAACGGCCACCGTTACCATTGTAAGGGGAATTATTATTATTATTATTATTATTATTATTATTATTATTATTATTATTATTATTATTATTATTATTATTATTATTATTCTTTTGTCACTTGTTTTTGCATTTTCACTTGTGTGACTAGAACTATTGAACTATTGAACCATTGAACTATATGGTATCAGTTTAAATTGGCCAAATGTCCTTGACAAGATTAGACACCTGGGGGGAGGATTTCTCGAGGCCTTAGGAGGTCTGAGAAAGAAACTGATCATAATGTATCTGCTAGCTTATTAAGAAACTCCTTATATGGTCAATGTAGTGATGTAATGAAACTGTTAGCTCATCTTCATCTTCATTTGTATAAAGTTCTGTGAGACTGCCTCACAGATGGATTTTGTGCAGCTCTGACACTCTAAATTATCTCTTCTTGTGAACAAGAATTAAAATACAAAGACAATTTGCCGACTCAAGGTCTTTATTGAACAAATCCTTGTTACCAAAATTTCCTTTACACCATGTGAACAGATGATAATGGGCGTCTGAAGACTGTTGATGCAGCGGGCTGCTTCTGACCCAAATCTATCTGATAACAACCATTCAATGACTGAGAACATTACAAATGGGTGGTCTTCTCCATTTTTACAGTTTGGGTCGGGGTGGACAGGTGGACAGCTAGGTACATATTACGACTGCCTTTGGAGTTTCCTATCTGTGTCTGTGTTGTCAACATAAGACCTGTGGTGTTAGTGCTCCTTTTGTCCCATCATTTTATTGAATGAAATACGTGATGGGTGGGTTTTTGTTACGTTACACACAAAGCTAACTGGCTATAGGTAGCCAGTATGTATGCTAGCGGAATTAGCTAACGTTGCGTACACAGCAAGCAACTTCGGCAGTAGTTTTGGTGAGCTAACCACGACAGCTAACACACCCACACTAGTCCAGGCTTTCGAATCACGTAGCTATCTCAGACTTTGTCTTAATTGAGAATCTGAACCTGAATCTTTTTTTATTCCCCTGGTCTGCAGACAGGGGAACGGAGACGGGTTTCCTCGCTGCAGATGTAGTTTGGCTTTGACGTCCTCCACACCGTCTCTCCAAGCCGCGCACACTTGGACTACTCTTCCTTTGTCTTAAACATCCAGATAACTAAAAATAATGGCCGGGATCTCCAGGAAAAGGCAAGGTATGTGTGTCTCCATTTTCCAGGTTGACTGCTTTTAGCAGCAGAGGTTGATTGTGGGTGACAATACTGTCGTGGTTAGCTCACTGAAACTATTGCTGATTGCCAAAGTTGGTGGCTGTCTACGCAACGTTAGCTTATTCCGCTAGCATACATACAGGCTAACTATAGCCAGTTAGCTTTGTGTGTAACGTAACAAAAACCCACCCATCTCGTAGGAGCGAAGCTTAACATTTCATTCAATAACATGATGGTACAAAAGGAGCACTAACGTCACAGGTCTTATGTTGACAACGTGGACGCACATATAGGAAACTCCAAAGGCAGTCATAATATTTACCTGTTGTGCTAACATTAGCAAAACGTCGGCATAGAGTTAGCTAGCTGTCCTAACTTGTGAAAAGCCAAACAGCATCTCCGTTCAAGTAATAAATAAACATTAGGCAAATATGTTGTTACTGGAGCTAGTAGGCTACCATCAAAACGTGAGATATCTACTCGAAAATGTGTTTACAGCCGTCGGGGGATTTCACAGGTGGGGCTGGCAAGTTAGCCCATAGCTAGCATGATGCAAGTTAGCCCATAGCTAGCATGATGCAAGTTAGCCCATAGCTAGCATGATGCAAGTTAGCCCATAGCTAGCATGATGCAAGTTAGCCCATAGCTAGCATGATGCAAGTTAGCCCATAGCTAGCATGATGCAAGTTAGCCCATAGCTAGCATGATGCAAGTTAGCCCATAGCTAGCATGATGCAAGTTAGCCCATAGCTAGCATGATGCAAGTTAGCCCATAGCTAGCATGATGCCTTCTATTTTGTAGATCTAGCTAGATAAGTACATAGTATAGATATAAAGAAAACATTGACTTTCACTCGGTGCTATTCACTGACAGTAAAAACACCTCTTCCTCATCCCGGTCGAGTTTTAGTACTAGGCTGCAGCACGTCTCCCTAACGTGACATCATCACCAAATTGTGTTAAAAACCTGCTAATACCAAAAATGACAAAAACTGGCCTTTAACACTATTTGGAGACATTTTTAATACATTTTTAAACAGTGGTGGTTAACCTTCACCATGGACTTTACGAGACTTATTAGGGATCCAAGCCCGAGGGGTGGGAACCGCGGTTGCTCTGTGTGTGTGTGTGTGTGTGTGTGTGTGTGTGTGTGTGTGTGTGTGTGTGTGTGTGTGTGTGTGTGTGTGTGTGTGTGTGTGTCCCTGTGTGTGTGTGTGTCCCTGTGTGTGTGTGTGTGTGTGTGTGTGTGTGTGTGTGTGTGTCTGTGTGTGTGTGTGTGTGTCTCTGTGTGTGTGTGTCTCTGTGTGTGTGCGTGTGTGTGTGTATGTGTGTGTGTGTGTGTGTGTGTGTGTTACCTGCAGCTCACACCAGGCCACCTCCACGGTGGTCTCGGTGTCCAGTCCTCTGTAGACCGTCTTGAAGGATCCTCGTCCGATCTCGATGTTGAACTTGAGGAAGCGTCCGTCCGGAGACGAGGCCACCGCCTGCGTCTCCTGTGTGTGTGTGTGTGTGTGTGTGTGTGTGTGTGTGTGTGTGTGTGTGTGTGTGTGTGTGTGTGTGTGTGTGTGTGTGTGTGTGTGTGTGTGTGTGTGCTTGTGTGCGTGCGTGCATGCGTGTGTGTGTGTGTCTGTGTGTCAGAATATGGTAGTATTAGTATGAGTTTGGTTCTGTTTAGTTTCTTTCATGTCCTCAGAACTTGTGTTGTTCTCAATTTTGATTAAAGTTGTTAATTCAAACTTTGAATCAGCTGTTTATTCTGTGTTGTTGGACCTCAGCAATGAAGCAGTGGTCCTTGGTCTGAAGGTTGAGAAACCTACACCTTCTCTTCTGGGAAACCAGTATGTTTCCCTAGGATGGTAAAGGCATGTCCCGCCCCACTCAGCCTTACTCTGCGTCTGATTGGCTGACCCTGGTGTTTACCCTAACCCTAACCAATCCCACTCCTCATGCCTAAACCTAACCCATCCAATCAGAGGCAGAGTAGGGCGGGACATTCCTTCACCATCCTGGGAAACAAAAAATTGCCTAAGAAATTGGCTCCCGGGACAACACAATATTGTTTCATATTTTTTTAATTAATATAGGCTCAGATGAGCCTGTATTGGTTTATAAATGATATTACTATAATGAGGGTTTGGGGTTATGAGAGTCCAGATAATGAGTCTATGCAGGACTCCGTCTGCAGCTGCTGATTTACAGGAAGTCACATGACTGAAGGAGCTGAGCTGCAGGTTAAACACCCCGAGAGAAAACTCTGCTGCAGACACAAACACAGAGGCTGAACATCCGTCTTCTCTTCAACCGGTATTCAGACACAACTTTCAGAAACAAGTAAGAAACTTATTTTCCTTTTTGCTTCTCAAGCTGCAGATCTTTATGTAAATATCATAGTGTATACTTTATAAACCTGATCCAAGTCCATCTTCACAAAGTGGTCTCTGAACACATTTGAGGAGTTTAAGGTCAGTGACTCTGAATCTTTTGTGTTTAAACAACTAAAGACTGTTCTTCATAAACAGTTAATATCTATACAGATGACTCTCCTATTTGTACTTTTCTGTCTGCTTGGGAATTTTATTTTGGTTAGTCAGTCAGCACTTGAGATAACTTTCATTTGCCTTTTCTGTGGTTCAACAAACATGTAACCCCATGTCTATAGAAGCGTTAAAGCTCAATAAAAATGACTAAAAGAAACTCTTGACAGTTTAAACAATCACAGAGAAAGTTTAACACAATCTCTAAAGTGTAAGAAGACTCAGTCTGGTATGTAACCCTTCATTTTCACACCAGGGTTATTCTGTGGAGAAACTAGGACCAAGTGTATTGTTCAGTCTCTCAGCTGATAATGACCCAGACAATAGCCTTGTTGGAGATGAGCCAGGTCTGCACAGAATCAATCAGCGGCGATCGCCACCCGTTGCATGCTGGGTAGATTTGTGTCTGACTCGATCCCGACTTGCTCTGACGTCATGCACACGTAGACAACGATAATCTCACGAGATCAAGGCGGCCGCAGGTCTGAGACACAGGCAGCGCAGTTACTTTTCACCAACCCAGGCGGACCCAGGGGCATGCTGGGAAACGGCGGCCTCTTAGCTGATCTAACAGCAGAATCTACTCAACAGGATGACATTTATATAAACTTATTATTGATTTTGAATTGGAGGGATTTTAACGGCTATTTGTCTGATTTAAAGGCTTATTCTGTACAGAACACGTGTTGTGTGGCTTGTAGTGACGTTTAGAAGTCAGAGAGATTAAATCTGTTCAGATTACAGATCATCTACAGTCTGCTAATTAAAATCAGCAACAGATCACATGTAGAGCATTTTGACAGCTACTCTGTCATAATAAAGACAACTGGAGACTGTGTACAAGCTGATATTTGGGTCTGTCGGTAAATCGGAATCGGACCTAACAGGAACTAGGAGGAAGTGTATTCAGTCGGGGAGCCAAAGTGTAAAAGTGGGTTGAACCTGACATGGTCTGCCATACTTTTTATTTATTTATTTTTTTCTGTTAACTTTGACCCTAAGAACCAATAATTGGAGGGTCTGCTCTGCCGGAAATATCGCAAAAAAGAATTGTGGCCACTTTAGTGTATGCACCCTTTATTTTTTATCAGAAAAATGTGAAAAATGATTTTGTTCCTCAAATCCTCAGTGGGTTGGGTAGGCTGTCAATAAATGCATTCCAGATACACAGAGCACACGTGCTGACAACATCCACTGAATGTCTGCACTTTGTATGTGATCATATAGATCACATGTGGGTTAGGACATCAGGTCAGCCTGTACACTTCTTAAACTTATTCATCTTCTTGGTATTTTACCAGGTTATGAACCCCTGTCTCTCAACTCCACCCCGTGACCATTTTAAAAAGACTTCCTTTTTTGTTGCTTTTGCCGTTTGTTAAACCAAGCACACAGAATCTCATCAACAGACCGAAACAGGATTTGCATAATATACAGTTTTCAGCAGTGATCCAGAATCAAAATCTGCAGAACTTAGCAGACAGTTTTAAGGAGGATATGAGTTAACTTTAAATTTAACATTCTATGTTTTTTCTAAGTTGCGTAAAATCTGCTGATAATTCTGTGCTCACCCGCAGATTTTGTGTCCTGGCTTAATAAGCGGAGATCTCCCTATATAACGTCTTCGTCTCCAGACCCGGGCTGTTTTAGTTGCTACAGGGCGCTACCACTATACAAATAAATGTAGGTCATACTTGCTTTAAATTAAACATACATTTTCATACTAGATCATAAGAAACTGTTCTTGAGAATGCGTTCTTGCACACAAAAATGTATCAATACCACGGACCGGACCTAACCTGAGCATTCAAATGGTCGAAGGGCGAAAGTCTAATGTTAACATGCCAAGAATGCAGTACAGGCAAATGCAGAAGTACCGAGAAGTAGAGTTTAGATTCTCTGCCCGATATTTTCCGCCGCTATCCTCGGGCCGGGCCGGGCCCTTGATCCAGCATTTGTGTATTTTTAATCATTACTTTATTACGGTAGCCTAACTGTGTGGGGAGAAAGCTCTGGCTCTCCAGCTTCTTTTTTTTACGTTTCTTCATTCCGATCCATTTGTGATCCGGTCCGTTCTGAATAAACCAATAACGCAGCGTCCATGTTGCATTATTCATTAAGATAATTCTGAACAGATTTCTGTAGTTCAAACAACTCTGAATTGTAGTTGAGAGCATCAGTTGTAACGGCCTACGTATTAGAACATTGTCTGGTTTAAATCGGGCTCGGGCTCATAATTACAGTTAATGTGTCGGGCCGGGCTCGGACACAACCTGCACGGGCCCGATCTACCTACCCTCAGACTGAACTTATATTCTGTTTCCTCCCTCCCTTTCTGTGTCCCACTTCCTTAGAAGGAAACGTCTCATTTCATCACTGATTCAGTGTGGCGTGGTGTTCTGCCTGCTGCAGTCATTTCACAGCTGAACTCAGGAACAAACTGCAGGTAATGTAGAATAAAATCATTATTCTGTATTTATTAAATGTAAACTCATGTTGGTAGGGATGAGTTGAGAAGGGGAGGACTGCTGCCAGTACAGCTCAGAGTAGAACAGGAGCTGCTTCATATGAATACTATTATCAGAATTGTTGTTGTCAGATACCAATGGTTCTTCCTCAGCATCACTGGAACATCAGGGCTGGTGTGTGTTCATGTAAAGAGTCTGAATAATGGAGCAGAAGCTGCAGATGTGATGTTCTGATTCACATCTGTCTTTAGGTATGAGACTGGCTTAAAGTGCCCATATTATGAAAAAATCACTTTTTCTGGGATTTGGGGTGTTATTTTGTGTCTCTGGTGCTTCCACACACATAAACTTGGAAAAAAATCCATCCATGTTGTTCTGAGTGAGATACGGTTTCTGAATGATTCCTGCCTTCAGTCTCCGGGTGAGCTGGTCAAAATCTGCAGGACTTTCTACGTCAGTAGCCGAAACGACAGGCTAACCACAACCATTAGCATGCTAGCTCGTTCTCAATGGCAAAGCACTGCTACAACACACACAAGTTCACCATAATCTCCAGAAGAAGTACTTCCATGTGCGCCCTCCTTTAGAAGAAGTCTCCCGGCTAATCCTGCCTTGTAACTGACCAAAGTTGGAGAGTTTCTTTTACTGTCTGTGGAGCTAACTGACATGATCTACCATCTGAGCTACTGAGCATGTGCAGAGTGGAATCAAAGATAGTACAGAAGGAAAGATGATTCACTCTGTAGCTAAAACAGAGACCTGAACACAAGGTGAAAAGAGGAGCTGCAGCAGTGAGAGAGAGATGTGCAGTACAACAAAAATATATTAAATACCATGTAAACATATTCTGGTACAACCTGAAAATACAATTATCAACCTGAAGATGAGCAGAATATGAGATCTTTGAATTCAAGTGCGGAGCAGGGTAACACATTGAAATCTATGTTTTTTTAGCCTGTGAACTATTTCTGTAGTGTGTAAAGTTCTTTGATTTTGGAGATGTTTTTGATTTAACTGTGGAAGCACTGTGTGTGTGTGTGTGTGTGTGTGTGTGTGTGTGTGTGTGTGTGTGTGTGTGTGTGTGTGTGTGTGTGTGTGTGTGTGTGTGTGTGTGTGTGTGTGTGACTCTGTGTGTGTGTGTGTGTGTCTGTGTGTGTGTGTCTGCGTGTCTATGTGTGTGTGTGTGGGTGTGTGATCTTTGGCCAGAACTGAAGCCCCACTTGTGCAACTTAATTGGAACATTTTCTATATATTTTAACAAATGTTTTCACTGGATCCTGACCTGAACGTGTCTGTAAGCATGAACAGGATCAGAAGTTGAGAAAATAAAATTATCAAATGAGGATAACAAATGAAGCTCATACTGTGTCTTCTCTTTGTTAGCCCCATTATTGTGAAACGTATATACCAGTACAAAAATGACCTGCACTTAAAAAATACACTTTTGTAAATGTGTGAACAACAAATGTTCACACGGTACCAAAATAACTCACAGCATTGACTAGTGACAAGAAGGGAACTATTTCTCTTTTTTTTAGAGTGGAATGCCTTCTTATTATTAAAATAACGTTCACCAAAGTAAAATACAGACAGAAAACAACATACCTGGTTGGCTGCATGCTGTACACAAGGGAATAGAGGTTTCCTTAGATCGCTGACATCCGCTGTAACAACCTTGAAACTTTTATCGAAGCATTAAATTGTTGCTGTTAGCTTGCCGACTCTCAAAAAGCCTTGTGCAGAGACTTCAAAACAAAAGCATTTTATCTTACTAAATAAAATCACTAAATAATACTAAATGCAATTTATATAAGTTTTAATTATGACTAGGGACTAAGGGATTATTATTACAAAAAGACAGCTTTTTTAAAGGCATTTTCGAGGCGCTAAAGGAGCTCGAAAACTATTATGCTCACACATAAGTACAATCGAAGAATTTTATATTTTATGGTTTTCTCTGCTCAGGTGTAAAACAATTGGCTCAACAGCGCCCACTAACCATTGTTAAAGTAAAAGCTCCCTAAATTAACTTTCACGTGTACTATGAAATATTGGTAACTTATGTAACATGTTGAGAGGTGCAAAAAAAGCAGCTTTGGGGTATACGCTTAACTTAACTAATTTTAGTAAATGTTTCACTATTTCCAGGCATCATACTTTAATGAACTCCTCATACAGATGTAACCCTCCAGAGGGGTTAGTCATATGTGTATTTCTGTGTGGGTACTGTGAGAGCAATGCGTTTCCAATGACATTCTGTTCCAGTAAAGTTCCGCCTCTTCCTGTTTGCACATATCCAATGAGGACAGCACAGAGTCATCAGAGACACATCCACCTGGACATGGATCACCTGTTGGTGCTGCTACTGCTGTGCAGCTCAGGTAGGACTCTGCTTTAAATCATAAACTGTAAAAATAATGAACGTAGCATCCATTATGTCACCTATTGGTAGACTGATGTTTTCAAGCCTTGAGTTTGGCGATTTGGCCATTTTGTTTTTTTGGAAGCAGAAATTATCATATACGATCAGAATCAGAAAGGTTTTATTGCCGAGTACGTTTTTCACACATACAAGGAATTTGTCTTGGTGTTGATGGTGCATAAGAAGGATAAGAAGAATATAAACAATATAAATATATACACACATTATGTATTTAAATGAAACTAAACATAAAATAAAAATAGAAATTTAAAATAAAATAAGTAAAGAGGTACATCAGAGTAAGTACAGTGGCATGTAGAGCCCGAGGTGGGGTGTGGAGAGATTCCTTGGACCTCAGCTTCCTGCCAGAGAGGAGTGACTCAAAGAGTTTGTGGCTGCGGTGGGAGGGGTCAGCCACAATCTGTCCAGCTCAACTCCTCCTGGAGGCATACAGCTCCTGAAGCGGCGGCAGATTGCAGCCAATCACCTTCTCTGCAAAACGAATGACACGCTGCAGTCTGCCCTTGTCCTTTGCAAAGGCAGCAGCGTACCAGGTGGTGATGGAGGATGTGAGGATGGACTCAATGATGGCTGTGTAGAAGTGCACCATCATTGTCTTTGGCAGGTTGAATTTCTTCAGCTGCCGCAGGAAGTTCATCCTCCATTGTGCTTTCTTGATGAGGGAGCTGATGTTCAGCTCCCACTTGACATACTGGGAGGTGAAAGATCCCAGCAAGCAGAAAGACTCCACAGGGTCAATTGTGGAGCCACAGACGCTGATGGGGGCAGGTGGGGCTGAGTTCTTCCTGAAGTCCACAACCATCTCCACTGTCTTTAGAGCATTGAGCTGAGTTGTTTTGGTTGCACCAGTTCACCAGGTGGTCAGCCTCCCACCTGTAGGCCGATGAGGGAGGTGGCGTCCGCAAACTTCAGAAGCTTAATGGACTGGTGAGGAGGTGTTGTGGGGGATGGCATCGGGACTGTCCTGTTGTCTTCCAAAGCGACAGTAGAACTCGTTCAGGTCGTTGGCCAGGCGTCGGTCGTTGGTGGAGTGGGGGGCTTTAGGCTTGTAGTTTGTGATCTGCCTCAGTCCTTTCCAGACAGACACAGAGTTGTTCGTTGAGAACTGGTGTTGTAGTTTCTCTGAGTAGTCGTTTAGCTTCTTTCACTGCCTTCCTAAACTTTGCATCATTAAGTCTGTCCAGGGTTTGTCATTGTTGTAACTCACCCTGGTGCTTGATGGAACACAGCAGTCCTCACAGCCTCTGTGTACTCGTCCAGACTGTTGGGGGGCAGTCCTGAAAACACGCCTGGAGATCCCCCACTGCTTCACTGGTCCACTTCTTTGATTGGTAACACTTTATAATAACCATCATTAATAGATGGTAAATTGATAGTTAAGTAATCTTTAGTTAATTGTAATTTAACTGTTAGCAAACAGTCATTTTACTGTTAACAAACAATGAAATCATAATTAATAATGTTTACTAATTATTAGTAGTGCTGTGAATTAACAGTTTATTGTTACACACATTATATCCCTTATATACTACAGTAGGTATCGGGTAATGATTTAAAATTGTTGTAAACCTTTAAGAAACCATTTTTAAAACATCTATAAACATTACATAGATATATATGGATCAGATATTCCTAACACTTCTATCTATAAACAGTGTCTGGATGGTTATTATAAAGTTGCAACAGATGACTATAATACCTTGTTAAGTAGTTAATAAATACTTTGTAAACCATTTATAAACATTATCTGGATGACTATTGTAAAGTTGCGACTGATGTTTTTTATAGTTACTGGTTAGTAAGTGCTTGGTAAAGCAATGATAAATTGTTTGCCCTTCATTAAATTATAAAATAATTATCTATATACATATAAGTATGTATGTATGTATGTATGTATGTATGTATGTATGTATGTATACATATAATTTTACATTGTTTTTTTTGTGACCCGGAAGCGATCGTAAGTAGTAAGCGGTTGTATGCTGAATACCTGAAAGTCATTTGGACATCAATGAGATGGATGTAAAAATGTGTTTAGACGAATATTCCAGTTTTGTATTAGAAGACTGAAACAAAGGGATTTCTTGTGGGGATATAGCAGCTGCGTTTGGAACGATACAGGGGTTTTCTGAGAGGAGTGTGCTGAGCAGGGACTTGTCAGGGACTTCTTACATCTTACATGTTTAAGAGGGCATAAAAGGAGAAAATACAATAAAATCCTTTTTAGCTTCAATGCATAAGTTCATCCACATTTCCCAATTTTTGCCACAGCTGATAAATTATCCGGACTTCTTTCAAACTATAATTGTAATTTTTTGGGGACAAAAATCTTAGATTGCTGAACATTGTGGCATGCTCCCTCCTTATCCCTCCTTGTTTCTGAAACAGAAATGTTTCTGAAACATAATTCCTCATGGAAACAGGAGCATCCCTGCATGTCTGCCACCTGATTGTGGATGTAATCACTGGGGCTGGGTGTGCTGCCCGCTCTAGCACCTGTAGCAGAAAAGCCATCCTTAGCTTGTTTCGGTGTGTCAGTGGTTCCAGGGCCTCCGTCCCGCTGTTTATGCTGGTAGCGTCGGCAGCCATCTGGAGGAGTGATCTGGTCGGCAGCAGTCAGCATCGTTGTGTTGGGAAGCCATCATGCAGGAGTGATCTTGGTTAGCAGCAGTCAGCATCTCTGGTGCTCTCTGTCGGTGTCTGAACCCGGGCTCCCCCTGATGCTCTGCTGGGCTGTTGATTCATGTGTGAGGTGTCTTTCACCCCTTAGGCTACTGCAGCACTGGTGGTCAACAGCAGCACCCAGAATGAACTTGTCCTCCTGGACCTGGATTCCTTCCAACAGCTGGAGTCATCAGGCGTAACAGGAGTAACTGGGCTGCTTTTTCCTGTGAAATAAATGGCTTTGACAGACTTGACTTTTTGCTTTGCAAAAGTCAGTGTTTTCATTCAGGGAAATGTCGAGGTGTGAAAACAACGAAGAAATGTGATAGGAGTTAGTCTTTGTCCATTAGTTTCTCATGAAGGGAGAAATGTTTCCTCTTGTCATCTGTTCGTTCCAAAGTCGTTGAGGCAATGAGACATTCAGTCCATTGAAAATGCACACACATCACAGATTACAAAAGCATATACCGGTACTAAAAAATAAAAACAGAATTTTCTCACTGTATAGAGTTTGTCAAGAGGGAGGATGGGCTGCATTATTAATCTTTTACTGGTACTTCAAACTTCTTTGGCAAACTTGTTCAGCAAGTTGCTATTTATGGTAGCAAATCAATCACTGTGTCCCATTCAACACCCTGAGCAGAAGATTTATGTTGCATTCTGCATGGCCAGTGCAGAAAACTCTACAAATCTTCCCCCATTTTTTTTGAAGAATTATTTACAAACTAGGGAGAAAAATAATAAAATCAATAAACCTAAAAGGAACATCAGGTTAAAGGTTATTTCTCAGAGTCATCAGGAGCACAGCTGACGTTTTCTAATTCTGTTACAATAACATATGCATCTTTACTTTTACTTCTTCACATATGTCTGTAGTCACAAATAGTTATTAGAAAACCACAAGGTTGAGTGAAAGAAATGAAAAATAAAAACCAAACCAAAAAATGGTGGAAAAAATGACAACAGAAAACTCAGGATGGAAAACGTAGCAGAAGATGAATAAACCATCATTTCAAATCAAAAACTAACCAATCACTAGTCAAGATGTACAAAATGCCAAATATGTACTTACTAAATTATCCATTGAACACCCCTAAGAGTCGTAAAGTCATTTTGGTCTTAAAGCGGTTCAAATGATTCTCCCCATACTGCTAAACCCCCCCCCCCCTTATTTGGTTATCTTTACAGGCAGGGTGGGGGAGTTACATCGGTGAGTGCCGGAATTCAGACAACGGCCCCTTGTCTTTAATGGCTGTCAGTTTCATGAGTGTGACTTTAAGAATACGTGTGAAAAATTCTAACAGCTGCTGTTTTGATTTTAAGTGGGTTTATAACATGTTTTCCCCTTTAAGAGACGATGGACTGACGGTTCAGAGTTGACCCGTTTTCAGACTTCAGCTGCTATAGCTGCTCATTCATGCATTCACTGAGAAACTCCATTCAAACTTTAAAACGTTCCACATCTCTCATACGTTCAGGGTCGGCGCCCAACCCTTCGAAAACATTCATGCCTCATTTCTCTAGTTTACAGTATTTTTCCACAGTCTGACCCCTAGCTGGTTTTAGTGGACGCTCTGTTGTAATGATTTACCAACCAGATGGAGTCGCTGTTCGTTATGCCACTCCGGAAATGGAGTTTCCAATACAAAACTCAACACAAACACTTCTATTTACCATGAATTATAACCAACAAACACTTCTATTTACCATGAATTATAACCAACAAACACTTCTATTTACCATGAATTATAACCCCACTGGGCTTTCAATTTCAACACAACCTCAAACAACACTTTTAAACCCGTCTGCAGCTCCCCTTTCAACAAACCAATCTTATTTATACAAATGAGTTTATCACAAAACACACACTGCACAAGTCGCTGCCGCAGACTCAAAATCTTCAAAACAACAATTACATGTATTTACAGTAGGCCTCTGTACAATTTCTAAGTGTATTTCACCCAATTCGACGACTACTGTATATTCCAACACAATTTGGCTATACCTTTATTTAAATTGATTTTCTTATTTCCTATATTAGAGACAGGAGAGAGAAAATGAGGGGTCTTCTTATAGCGCTTTACTCCCGCCGTCGCCGCAAAGCCAGCATTTCCAAGTCCTCCCCCCTCACAGCTTTTACACTGGCATTTTAGTCTTAATTTCTTTTCTCCATGCCTCACAGAGACTTACTCTGTTGCCACTTAACCCGGCCGATTCAGACGGACTTCTGTTTGTGCACGTGACTCAAACGCTTCAACTTAATGTTGGTGTACCTTAAATTAAAATGTATTCTTTGGTCTAACCCGGCCAGTTCAAATGGACTTCTAATGCACGCGACTCAAACGCTCTCGGGTCTCCCATCCCGGTCGGACTCTGTGTATTTACCACGGACCCTTTTTCAGGCTTTTTAAGCTTACCCCTACAGTATCAAACACATACAATTATACAACCAATCACACACAAAACACATAGATTGCCTTTGGCTGTTGTGGTTTTGGACATTTCAGTTGGAATTGTGTATATTTCTGTTGTTTATTCTGATGGTGTATGTTCTGTTAGTTCCTGTGTTCTGTTCCCACTTGTATTTAGTGTTGTCAAGTTTCTGTATTTTTGGGTTCATGTTGTCTTTTCCCATTTCCTGTTTTATTTTGAAAGGTCGTCAGTCTCTCCTTGTTATGTCTAGTTTTACTTTCTGTGCTTTCCCGCCTGTGTGATTACCTGATGTTTCTCAGCCCTTGTGTCACCTGCCTCTTGTTACCTCGTTACCCTGTGTACTTAGTCTTTGTGTTCCCCTTGTGTCAGATCATTTTGCTTTCATTCCTGTTGGTATCCTGCCTCGTCGGTTTGTGTCTCTTTGTGTCTGTGCTATGCTTTGTGTGCTTTCCCGGTGAGTTTGTGAGTTTGTGTCTCCCAGTGTCTGCTCCCTCAGTTTCTGTAGTCCCTGGTTTCCCTTTGTTCTCAAGTTCCTGGTTTTTTGTACTTCTCTGTTTTTTTTGGATTCCCTTTTGTCTTTTATATTGGCGTATTGCCTGCTGAAGCCTCAGGACTCCCTTGGTTTAATTTTTGTGTTTTTGAGAATAAATCCTCGAGTGTGACGCCTGCCTGCCTGCCTGCCTGCCTGCCTAAATTGTACAGACTTCCAGGGATGCTGCTGGATTTCATAAACATTTCCTTATATAAGCTATGCAGGCTTTTGATAACGGGCTTCTGCTCAGCTTCTCAGTTGTCTGGGCCCTGTATGAAGATCCAACAAGCACCAGTCCAGTCCTTTTTTTGTGTTTGTCTTTTGTCCTCACAAAATCCACGTCAGGGGTCACCAAATGTTGAGAAAATTAAAAGGTGTTCTTGATCTTTGAGGAAGGAGAAAAGCTGGGTGCAAATGAAGGATTAACGAAATGATTAATTAAACAGAATGATGAAAACAACATGACAAAAGCAAACGTTAAACTGCAGAGGTCCGTTTCAGGTCGGAGGATTAGTGGAAACTCTGAGTTTGTTAAGCCTGAGATGAGGGAAACTCTGGGTTTTCTGTTTCAGAAAGAGAGGTAACTTAACCTCAGTCAGTTGCTATGGTAACTGAGCCTCAGAGTCAGTTGCTATGGTAACTTAACCTCAGAGTCAGTTGCTATGGTAACTTAACCTCAGTCTGTGAACCTAACCTGGTCGGGAGCAGGTTTTCTTCAAGAAACCTCGAGTTTCTCTCAGACTCCTCCCCATGGATGTATGAAGAGAATTAACGCTCCTCCCTCTGACACAGAGCTCTTCATTTCCTCATTCATTCATTCAGTCTGGATCAGGAGCATTTCAGCGCAGTTTGTTATATTGGCGTGAATAAAATAAAACATTGTTGGTTTATTAACTGTTAGGCAGACTTTAAAACATTGTTTTTTCTCAAAACATGGCATTTCCTTTTATCGACGATCCGTTGATGAAGATGCTGTATGGCAGGGAGTTAAACATGTCGGAAGATGATATTGACGCATTTTAATTTCCAGATAACTTCCTATTTGAGCGGTATGGTTTTTCTTCCCAGTCTATCAGTTATGTAAGCTACATAACCTTATCGTCCTCATATCACTAACGTCACCCATCGTGGACATGCTCTACATCCCAGCACATTATTTGTGTTGTATTAGTTTTCTTTACAACGTTGGTGATGCGGAGCATTTTAATAAAGCGCCGTCAGAAGAGATCGCTCTGAAACGTTGTATAACTGCTATAAATCATCTTATGCTTTGTGTTTGGGCTTAATTAAATCCTGACAGTCAAGCTTTCAACAGATGTGCTGCATGACCATATATTTAGAAGATTTAATGCGTCAAATTTATAACAAAGTTTAAGCAGCGTCCACTTTGAGTGTGAGTGTCTACGGGTCAGTGAAAGTAAAGAGTTTAAACATGTGTAGTGTTCCTGGACACAGACCAGTCAGAGCCATTAAAAAGGAGTTCCACAGGATTGCAGGTGAATGATGTAAACCCTTTGAAATGAAAGATTATGAATTATAATTCTGTTAATGATGGTGCTGCAGCCTCAGAATGGGATTAGTAGCCTAGGACTTTTTCGCCCGCAGTATTGCACCTGACCCGTTTGTTTGTGGTTGTTGCCATGGTGAATCCTAGTATCATGGCTCCATTCATGCTGTCTTTGGTGCACGCGCGTAACCCTGAGTCAACCTACTCCGAGTTGATTGAACCAACTCGAATCAGCTGTTGTGAAACCGAAAACTCAGTTTCCCATCTGAGGATAAATCAACTCAGAGGTCAGACTCAGAGTTTGTTGAACCTCCTTCCTGAAACGGACCCCAGCTGACATTGGACACACGATACAATACGCTGCAAGCAGCGGACAGCAAGATGCTTCCCCTGTGGGGTCACATTTTACTGTCCTAATATAACAACAACACAAAAGCTGCAAGCAGTGGACTGCAAAGCAAGTTTCCCCTTGGGGTCAGCCGTGAATCATTTCAGAACTTGTAATTTGTTTCCTAAGATTTGAGGGCGGTTGCTCAAATGAATCCCTCCTTATTGGTCAGATGTTCCCCGCCTATGGCCCACCTTTGTCTTGCCAGGTCACTTCAGGTCATAGATGAAAAAAGGTTTTGATATGTAAAAATCAATTCTTCTCGAGCCTTTCAGGAATGCACATTTCTTTGTTCTAATCAAGTCTGGCTCTCCAGGGGGGTGGCTCCATAAGGCTGGGACAGTTCTCCTTTCTTGTGAGGACAATGATCTTCCTCTTGTATGCTAAATGACAGATATCACCTAATTGTTTGCTTAGAAACGTGGCAATGATGTGAGGTAGACAAATGCTGATTTAAGGCTAGCATCAAATACCTCTAAATCAAAATGTACATTGTTTTCATAACATACGCATTGTTTTAACTTTTTAAAGCCTAACAGTTTCCTTTTTTTAAAGTCACCAAGGACAATAACTAAGGAGTCCGGGTTGGTCCACTCCACACACAGTATCTGGTCGCCTGCACGTTGCCCTGCAGCAGGATGTAAACCCCGACCAGAATGAATGAATGAATGAAACTCACGGGGTGAATAAAAAGGCTTGCAGTTCATGACAGATTCCAGGTCAGGAGAACAGTGCTGCTGGGTCACTGTCACGTCGTTGCACCAGCCGCTGTTGATGTAGAAACAGGGAAAAGAAAAGTGGGGAATGAGTCAGATGGGGTTGTTCCCCTGATGTTCACAAGCTCTACTTTGGTGAATAAGATCCGGGTACCATCGCAGAAGACAGAGTTAAAACTAGGGCTGTCAGTTAAACGCGTTATTAACGGCGTTAAAGCAAATCCATTTAACGCCAACACAAAAAACAATGTGCACCAAAACAACATGGCACCCTTCTTTGGCGCCATCTTGGGTTCAGGATGATGCAGCCAAACTAAGGGGGTCAGCCTGCCTCCTCAGAGCGAAGCCGCGATGGCGCCATTTTAATGCTACGAAGCCATCACCCCCCGTTAGCATCCCATTGACTTCCATTCATTTTGGCGTCACTTTGACAGCCAATAACTTTACATCTGAAGCGTTTAAAGACTTTATTTGTCCGTTGTTTATTTCTAAAGAAACACGACGATGTATAAAAGGCTCCGTTACCTTGTACCTCACGTTATGGCTCCGTAGCAGACGTTTTTATAAAAATAGGCTAACGGTTGGGTCATAACCACGAGACTTACTGTCTCATAGTAGAGGAATTACCGTACAGTACAGGAGAAGCTCGCAGGCAGTTTGGACTTACATCAGCTGTTTAGTTTAATTACTAATGTTAACTAGCATTTTAGTTATCAGTAATTAGCCTGTGCCTATGTTATCTCCTTACATATACCTACGCTCTCCGTCTCTGATAGATTGGGAATGATTGAGATTTCTCTCGGCACAGCTACCAGAAGACAACGCCATCACCGGAAAAGAGTTTCTAATAGACTTCACTGGTCTCCGTCCAGAGCAACGGGACCTGTTGGTCCATTTATATAATAACCTGGGTGTTCCTGCAGCTGAAGGAGGGCTGACTGAAGAGAAAGGAGCTCACCAAGCAGAGTAGTAGGGACCCAGGCCAATCAGAATAATGCTGATACACACAAAGTGATTTGAACTAAAATAACGAGTATCATCTAAATTCTGTATTACAAAACTCAATGTGCAAGTTACATTTGGTGACATCTGAACTACTGACTCCTGAGATAGAGCAACTTGTAACAGAGCCAGCAGCGTTTTGTATATCTGCAGGATTTTAATTTTTTTCACCTTTATTACACAGGCAAGTCATTAAGAGCAGGTTCTGATTTACGGCCTGACAAGTGGCAAAGCCTCTTAGGGACAGAGGGCTAGAAAATAAAATACATTAGAAATACATCCAGTTTAGAAATGACAAAGTACAACTTGAACATCCAGGTTGGTTAGGGATTAAAGGTCCAGTGTGTAATATTTTTAGTTGTTCATTTTGGGTTTTACATTTGTACTTTTCCCTAAAAGTCCCACGTTGGGCACTCTGCTCAGCTCTATTTCTGTGTTTAAAACAATTGGTAAAAGGGCTTTGAGTTTAAAACATCAGCAGATTGGATTCATTTACCTATGTCGATACTTGCTATGTGTAAGCATGCCCTGTCTTTGTTACACTGGGACAGAACTGACTCAAATGCACAGCTTCAGAAGTGAACAGGTTTATTGTAATGAGGGGAAAAGGGAAGTGGGGAGGCAGACGCCCGGGACCGTGAAGCAGCTGAGGGGAAGCACGAGGGCAAAGATACTCGGGGAAGCATGGGGGGAGCCGGGACCGAGGAGTCGAGGGGGAGACACTGGGGCTTGAGAGCCAGGGAAGCGAGGAGAGGCTGGTTGGGAGCGGAGATGGAGGCAGGTGAAGCAGAGCACCGTGGGAGGGGGACCAAGAGGTGAAGCCAGCTGACCGGAAATGACAGACGGGTTGGAGATGGTGACTGCAGGGGGAGAAACACAGGAGATGGGGAAAATACAAAGTTCTCAGTAAGGATTGGTGCGAGTTTCACCCGGGTGACAGAAGCAACGATCAAGCGAAGATGGTCTGTTGAGTCGGGGTTGAAGTAGTGGTCTTGATTGTAGATGGGAAGCAGGTGTGAGTGGGGGGAGAAGGTGATGGTGGATGATTATCAGGTGTGTGTGGTCAGCTGGCAGGAACAGGCGGGAGGAGAGAGGGGGGGGACACAGCAGAAAAAAGAGGGCAGGGCCAACAGAGGAACTAACAGTGGAAAAAACCCAAATAGAAAACAGAAAACTCACCGACCCCAACCATCACAGTCTTCTCACTTTAACATGGACTGATATTGTTATGTCAATGTCAATGAATCTGTCACTTCTTTTACCTACTGTTATTAATATCTAATGTTTATACCTTATTGTAGTTTGTGATCCACTCACACTCTGTTTATCATTGGCCTAGTGGTTGTAATGTTTTGATTCATTTAATGTATATTTCTTTGTTGTTGCCTGTTGTATGTACTTTGTCGTATTGATAATTGTATATGGAAGTTTTACACTACTGAACTATAATATGGAAAGAAAAACTGATAACAATACAAAATGTATTCTACTGAAATGTAAGTAACTTGTCACTGAGTGCCGTTTGGCGTTGCACAAAACTGTGAATGTATTACTACGCTTTCTAAGAAGGTTTGGTGCTTTGCAAGTTCAACAGGTTCAAGCACTCCGACGTCAGGTGTTTTTCCACCGGAGGGACTTTTGCAGTTCCTAGAACTAAAACGTTCCTAGGACACTGGCAGACAGAGCAACGGCGGGACATTTTTAACCATTTTCACCATCTTATTCATCATTAAAGTCACTTCTGACAACGTTTTAGGCAAGAAATGAACTGTTTAGTTTTCAAATATAGGTAGTCTTCTGAAAATCTTTGCCGAATTGACAATTTGCTTCAAAGTTTTCGGAGTTGAGAAGATCTATAAAGTGACAGGACTGCCAGTTGGTGGTGGCCGGGACGCCCCGCTGTAAGTTGGCGATCTCTCAGACCGGTCTCGTAAATAAGAGGCTTTTATTTTGCCGTTGAGGGATCGTTTGTTTAAATATCACAACACATGTTCATCTAAAGATTAACGGGAACCTGTGGTTAACTGGCTTTTTGGCGTTAAACTCCACAAGCAGAGAGAGAGAGAGAGAGAGAGAGAGAGAGAGAGAGAGAGAGAGAGAGAGAGAGAGAGAGAGAGAGAGAGAGAGAGAGAGAGAGAGAGAGAGAGAGAGAGAGAGAGAGAGAGAGATATTGATTGATTGATAGATTGATTGATTGATTGATTGATTGATTGATTTCTCTCTCTTTGGGAGACATGTTTAAATTATGACATATATACATTAGATTTAGTATATAGTTCATAGTTTTTTTGGTGTATTTCTCTTCTGATTTGAATTAAGACCGTTGCTGTGCTTGCATCACTCCCTTACCCCTCCTACCAGTCCCTTACCCCTCCTACCAGTCCCTTACCCCTCCTACCAGTCCCTTACCCCTCCTACCACTCCCTTACCCCTCCTACCAGTCCCTTACCCCTCCTACCAGTCCCTTACCCCTCCTACCACTCCCTTACCCCTCCTACCACTCCCTTACCCCTCCTACCATTCCCTTACCCCTCCTACCAGTCCCTTACCCCTCCTACCACTCCCTTACCCCTCCTACCATTCCCTTACCCCTCCTACCATTCCCTTACCCCTCCTACCAGTCCCTTACCCCTCCTACCAGTCCCTTACCCCTCCTACCACTCCCTTACCCCTCCTACCATTCCCTTACCCCTCCTACCAGTCCCTTACCCCTCCTACCAGTCCCTTACCCCTCCTACCACGCCCTTACCCCTCCTACCAGTCCCTTACCCCTCCTACCACTCCCTTACCCCTCCTACCATTCCCTTACCCCTCCTACCAGTCCCTTACCCCTCCTACCAGTCCCTTACCCCTCCTACCACTCCCTTACCCCTCCCACCAGTCCCTTACCCCTCCTACCAGTCCCTTACCCTTCCTACCAGTCCCTTACCCCTCCTACCAGTCCCTTACCCCTCCTACCAGTCCCTTACCCCTCCTACCAGTCCCTTACCCCTCCTACCAGTCCCTTACCCCTCCTACCAGTCCCTTACCCCTCCTACCAGTCCCTTACCCTTCCTACCAGTCCCTGTGGTCACTTGGCCAGTGCAAATGCAAATGGAAAAAAAAGATTTGTTTTTGTTTATTGTCTGTGTTTCTCTGTTATGTACTCCAGCCTAGTCTTTAAATGCAGCCGTTCAAACTCCGTTATGAGGACCAAGGTACAACAGGAACATTCTGGTGTTCTCCTCCATCATGCTGCTTTGTTGTTGTATGTGGCGCTAAGGTCTAGTGACGATGTTATAAAGACCGTTGCGGTGCTTGCATCACTCCCTTACCCCTCCTACCAGTTCCTTATGGCCACTTGGCCGGTGGGAATGCAAATGGAAAAAAAGATTTTGGGGGAGAGTAGTTCTTAGAACTGCTTAGAAGTGTACTTTTCCCTAAAAAGTACAAGTATTATCCGGTGGGAAAACGCCTATAGACTCTGTTGTGAGCCCATCACTGTTTTAACTGTTAGGTTGGGGTTAGGAAAGGGTTGTTATTCAATTTTGTGTTTGAACAAATGACCTTAGTTCTAGTTACTTAATTCAAATTGATAACACTGAATGATTTTAGTTTCTGATGTATTGCTACTTTGTGTATGCACTATGTTGGGTTGTATTTCCTAAACAGAAGATACTGTCCATGACTAATTTCCTTTAGGACAATAAAATATATCTAATTTTATCTTGTTGTTCTTGACTTTGTACTTACTCTGCTGTATAAATTCAGAAATTTGATTTGGATGCTGTTCACACAGAACTTTTTTGTATTAGGAAGTATGTGACTGTTTCTGTTTTCTTTACATTATACAGTCACAAACATTTGCTACTCTTAACTTAAGAGGGCAGCAGAGATCAGTCTGTCAGATTCATCTACAGACCATCAAAGAGGACTGATGATGCAACTATACAGTAATGTATTAGAATGTTATTAACATAATATTTGATTCAAATATACAAAATCCAAACCTTCACCATGTTTTTGTTTCCAGGGACCTAATATTAAGCCTTTTGGAAAATTCAAACGCAGTGTGGCTTGTCTCCAGTAACGTCAGTCCAACAGCTCCACTGTAGTCAGTATATGCTGACCATCAGGTGTTGACTGCATAGATTTGTGTTTCCTGCTACTTGCAATCTAATTGGAGACAAACAGCCAATCAGAGTTGACCTTTCATTTCTGATTGGTTGTTTTTGTAGCACACTTGTAACACTGTAAAAATGTGAGCGAGTGTGTCCGAGTTGAGTGCAGAGGTTGAGAGTGAAGGAGACCGGAGGGCTGCAGCCTCTCCCTCCTGGCAGTGGAAGAGTTTGAGAGGGCACATGATAGCAAACATGCAAATACATTAGTGAGCACGGAATAGGTTTATTTTTGATCGGACAAAATTACATTACATTTTTTTCAAAACGTAATGTAATTTGCCTGCAAAATATAGTTATCTTTGCTCAAAACATTGTTACTCGCTCACCCCCAATTTCTACCGGTTGCGGAACATCTGCTGACCGCTCCGGAGCGTCGGCGGAGTCATTAGATTTCCATTAAAGTCAACGTGTGTATTTTCACTGACTGCAGAACGCTGCGTCCCGACTCCGTCCCTGCTGCGACGGTCAGCAGCCCTCCGGATCAGATACGCAGAGCTTCTGTTTCTGCCGGACGCCGGAGAGCTCCGCAGCAGTTCAGCATACGGCAGATAGTGCGGGACAGGAAGTCGAGCACAGAAACAAAATAAAACATCTGGTTCATTTTCAAAATAAAATCCACCGTGCTCATGGTGGATCATATTTCCCTTCACTACACCTTGGAAACAGCACAGAGTTGTTTCCCCTCTACTAGGCCTACTTTTGTGGTTCTATTCGACCTGAATTTGGGAGATTTCATGGATCCCCGTGACTTCAGCTGTCAGCAAGGTTATTATTATACTTTTACATTTTTCATTAGTGTTTGTTTTTATTTCGTTTTGACTTTTTGTTTTCAAATTCAGTTTAGTTTTAATTAGTTTTTAAAGCGGGTTTGCTCGTTTAGTTATTAGTTTTAGTATTAGTTTTAGTAATAAGGGTTATTTGTCGGGGATTCAAAAAGGTCAGATGTATGTCCATGTATGGCCAAAGAGCCATAATGAATTTATTTGCTCCATGTTTTTATGAATTAAATGTTGTTTTAGTCAGGCGTTGAATGATATCTGAACAAAGCCCTGGGTAAGAAGCTCCAGAATATATATAGGAATGAAAGTGGAAAGTTTGATGTAACTGGTGAAGTGGAGTGCAAGTGAGCCTTGAATCTGTTGTTTTTACTCTGGGCTTTCAGCTGTGTTGCTCGGATGTGGTTAGCAAGTCTCCGTGTGGCAACTTCCTGAAACAAGATGCACGAAGCAGAGCAGCAGAGATCAGCAACAACAGGTACAGCTGGACTACATACTAATCATTATTTTATGTTTGCTATTTTGAGTTTGTATAGAATTGAATTATTGTATTGTCCTTGTAGACGAGTCACTAATGAACATGTTTTTATTGACACTTTACATGTTCACTTCTTTGTACATTTGTGGCATCCTTTGTTTTTCTAGTCCACTTTGAAACCACAGCCCCTGAAGCCGCGACGGTTACGTCGGTAGCCTAGTGGTTAGAAACTGGCTCCGTAGTGAATGAAACGCCAACGTGCTGACGGATTCATGTTGTTATGTTTTCAGCTGAGTTAGATCAAAGAATATTCAGTTAAAACAGATCAGTGATGCTGTTTAACCCTTGTTGTTCTGCGTGAATTAGCAGGACGTGATGTAATGTAGCATTTTCTGTGGAGTGAGCACTGCACCTGAATCTGTTTTAGAACAAAGCCTAGCTGTTGTGTTGAGGAATGGATTGAGTGGATGAGAAAAAATGGCTGCATTTGAATATGTTATAAACAGAGTAATGGGGAGGGAGGAATTAATCAATAAGATTGGTCAATGGTTCTTTCAAGGCATGTTCATTTTATTTTGTTGTTTTGTGCTGCCCCTGACATCAGGCACCACTCAGAATTGCTGTTGTGCGCTGTGCTCAAAGTTCAAATTATTTCAACTTCCCCTTAGTTGCTGCTGACCCTCAAGTATTTTCTTGCCTTGGAAATCAAATGCCTTTGTTATGTTTTCATCTATTTATATCTGTGTTCCTGATATGGACCTACATAAATAAGTACTCCAATTATTATTAAGGTCAGTCAAGGAAAACAGGCACAGTATGCAGTCAGTGTCAGAAATGACTAAATTAATAACTATTTCAATGTTCTGCAGGTCAGTCAGCTGCTGCAACATCTGGAGCAGGTGAGGGTTCAACAACACTTTAGTTATGTTGGAGATCAAACCTTCAACCAATGAACTGCTCACCAAAATATTACATATAGGATATTATAGTTGAAAAATTAGACTACAACTGTAACGGACAAAATGAGGCATTATCTGATGCTAACATGGTTGAGTTGGTGAGTTTAGGAGAAATCTACAGACACTAATAGACATAGTGTAGTAAAATAAAAGTGTTCTCTCCACCAGTCTGAGAGATGACGTGTTATGGAACATAAAGAGCCCAAAATCTGTAAATAGAAAAATAGTTAACAGAGCATACATAACTCATGAATGTCACAACATCGTAAACAATACATATGTGATCATTACAGTAAAAGTATAATGTGAATTATTGAATTTATTCCAGAACATCCTGCATGATGTGTGTGTGTGTGTGTGTGTGTGTGTGTGTGTGTGTGTGTGTGTGTGTGTGTGTGTGTGTGTGTGTGTGTGTGTGTGTGTGTTTAAGGAATAGATTGAGTGGATGAAAAATGGCTGTATTTGAACATGTTATAGAGTAATGGGGAGGGAGGAGGAGTGTGGGGGCACCTTTTTGAATGTAATGGAAAAATATCTGTCTGATTTTATTTTATTTATTATTTTTATTTTATTGGCACCTGGTGTTATTGATTGGTAAGACTGGTAACTCCATCTCTCAAGGCATGTTCATCTTATTTGTATTTTTTTGTGTTATTTTTGTAATGTGTGTTCTGTGCTGTAAAAAAGTTAAAACAGCCTAGCACTAGTAAATGTTTCAATTACAGAAATAATATCCACCTGAAGTGGATTCAGTCAACTGTCAAACATCACATATATGACCTATTGCCTGATGTTCTCAACACCCACAGGTACTAACGTGATGATGAAATCCCTAATTCTCCTCGGAGCACAAGATTTCCTCTGACTTCAGCAGGGAGAAACTATGGCGACAGCAATAGAGCTGCTGGAAACTTTGGAGGATTTGGGAGATAAAGAGCTGAAAAACTTCAAGTGGTACCTACAGCAGCCTGACTTCCTGAAGGACTTCCCCCCCATCCCAAAGAGTCGACTAGAGAACGCAGACCGGCCAGACACTGTGGATCTCATGGTGCAGACCTACAGCCATGTGTGTGTGGATGTGGCCAAGAAGGTTTTAAAGAGGATGAGGAGGAACGATCTCGTGGAGAGTTTGTCAAACACCGACCCAGAACCTGAAGGTAATAATGTAGAAACATACAATCATTTGCTCCCTAACAGTATGAATAAGTTTGGAACTAGAGTAGGTATAAACTAAGGGGAACAGGCATGAATCAAATGAATAAAGAGCATGTGTATATCGTTGGTAAAAGGGGTTAACTTGTTGGACAGTTTTAATATAGAATTGTAATTTTGTAGTTAGTTTTTTTCAAACAAAGGGTCCTCTTGATCATTTTTTGTTCTGAATTTACATTTAGAACTTGGTTTTGTTTTGTATGTTTTTTGTAAGAAATGTTTATCGCTTTGTTTTGATTTAGTCTTGTACTTAAACTAGTGTTTATATATGTAAATCTTTTCTTGCCTTTGAAATCAAATGCCTTTGTTATGTATTCATCTATTTATATCTGTGTTCCTGATATGGACCTACATAAATAAGTACTACTATTATTATTAAGGTCAGTCAAGGAAAACAGGCACAGTATGCAGTCAGTGTCAGAAATGACTAAATTAATAACTATTTCAATGTTCTGCAGGTCAGTCAGCTGCTGCAACATCTGGAGCAGGTGAGGGTTCAACAACACTTTAGTTATGTTGGAGATCAAACCTTCAACCAATGAACTGCTCACCGAAATATTACATATAGGATATTATAGTTGAAAAATTAGACTACAACTGTCACAGACAAAATGAGGCAATATCTGATGCTAACATGGTTGAGTTGGTGAGTTTAGGAGAAATCTACAGACACTAATAGACATAGTGTAGTAAAATAAAAGTTGTCTTTCCACTAATCTGAGAGATGACGTGTTATGGAAGATAAAGAGCCCAAAATCTGTAAATAGAAAAATAGTTTTGCCTGCAGTGTCTCCCCTAAAAGAGTATATATAACTCATGAATGTCACAACATCGTAAGCAATAAATATGTTATCAGTACAGTAAAAGTATAATGTGAACTATTGAATATATTTTTCAGTGGAAGTCAATGATATTGAAGAGACAAAGAACTCAAAGAGTCGACTAGAGAACGTAGACCAGCCGGATGCTGTGGATCTGATGGTGCAGACCTACAGCCAGCAGTGTGTGGACGTGGCCAACAAGGTTTTAAAGAGGATGAGGAGGAACGATCTTGTGGAGAATTTGTCAAACACCGACCCAGAACCTGAAGGTAATAATGCAAAGCATACAATGATTTGCTCCCTACCAGTATTGCTGTAACAGTAACAGCTGTAATGTTGTTGTGACCTATTGCATTTCTTTCTCAGTGGATGTCGATGATATTGAAGAGACTTCAAAGAACAAAGCAGCTTCATCTGTTCATCCAGAGGCTGCTTCTCTTTCTGAACGACCTACCGTCAGCAGGCAAACTGAAGGTTTGAAGGAAGTTCTTGTCATCTTTTTATGGATTACTCCTGTTTAAGTTTCCTTCATGAAGAAATATGCAATGGTTGTCCAAATTTGTGTTGGGTGTAGTAGCTTGCAATGCTGTCTGTCAAATCCAATGTCTGCAAGTACTCTAATATGTTTTTAATAAATTGCACATAAAAGTCATGCTAGAACATGTGTCATTCACAAGAAGCAAAATATACAAACAAGCAAACAAAATTGTACATACAGCAAGATATTGTCTTTAGTTTAGATTCGCCACTTTGAAAACAAAAACACAGTCAAGTTACTGGCTGTGTAGGGCACATTAGTCAGCCACTACAGAGTTAAGGTTAATTAGCTACAGCTGATATGATCTGCCATGTGTTGTAACCAGCAAGTGTTAATCCCTATCACCTAAAAACACAAAGCCTGCTAACTTTATCCTAAATGTTTTTTCTACATTTTTGTTGGATGGCAAAGTTAACAATTGCACACAGACTTCAGGTCAAAATAGAAAAAAGTTTGTCTAAACCCAGCCCTACTTCTACCTGAGTCCAGCATTTCACAAAGTGGATCATAAGAGTCTAAAAGGAAATGCTAAAGGTATTACAGCAAATGTATTGGCACACTTGATTTGCAGTTCTTGGGTTGGTGTGTTTTGTAGATCCATAAATATAAAATATTTAGTGCTGACAGCTAGGAAAGAGATGGTTTCATAATTCACATTGTTCATGAATCTTACTTTCTCTTCACAGATGTGATGGTGCCAGTATTACAGCCTCCACAACCAAACACATCACGGAAGATCACACTGCAGTCTGACCTCCAGAACATGTTCGTTTGTGCACAAGACGGGTGGATAAAGAAGCAACACAAGGAACTTTTGCATGACATGAACCCAGAGGTGTTCGTGATGGACACTGGCACAGAGGGTACACCCATGAGAACAGTTCTGACCAATGGGATTGCAGGAATTGGCAAATCATTCCTTGTGCAGAAGTTTTTGTTGGACTGGGCTGAAAAAAGAGCCAATCAAGATTTGCATCTAATATTCCCCTTCACTGTCCAGCAGCTGAAATTATGGAGTGGAAAAAGGTTTCGTTTGGCAGAGCTAATTCACACATGTATCCCAGAAGCCAATGTCATTAAGGAGGAGACTCTTAACGACATCTTCACAACTTTACAGAATTCAAGAAACTCCAACTTTGACAAAAGTGAATTCAAACTTCTGTTTGTGTTTGATGGACTGGATGACAGCCTCCTTCGGCAAGATTTAATGGACAAAACAACAAAATACGTTGATGTGACAAAGTCAACCACAGTTGATGTGCTGCTGACAAACCTCATCAGGGGGAATCTGCTTCCCTCTGCTCGCCTCTGGATAACCACTCAACCCGCAGCAGCCAATCAGATCCCTCCTGAGTGTGTTGATATGGTGACAGAGGTCACAGGGTTCACTGACCCACAGAAGGAGGAGTACTTCAGGAAGAGATTCAAAGATGAGGAACTGGCCAGCAGAATCATCTCCCACATCAAGAGATCACGAAGCCTCAACATCATGTGCCACATCCCAGTCTTTTGCTGGATCACTGCTACAGTCCTGGAGGACGTGTTTAAGACCAGAGAGGGAGGAGAGCTGCCCAAGACCCTGACTGAGATGTACATCCACTTCCTGGTGGTTCAATTCAACCAGAAAAAGGAGAAGTATGGCCCAGAAAAGTGCATTCAGTACATTAAGTCATTGGCAAAACTAGCTTTTCACCAGCTGCTGAAAGGCAACACAGTCTTTGACGAGGAAGACCTGAACCACAGTGGAATTGATATCATAGCAGCCTCAAAGTACTCAAAGGTATTACCAGAGATCTTCAAACACGTTTGTGGGCAGAGGAACAATGAGGACCAGCAGAAGATATTCTTCTTTGCTCACTTGAGCACTCAGGAGTTTCTTGCTGCTGTTCATATGAACAAATCGCTGAGAGTCAAAAGTCTTTGGATGTGTTTCGACAAAACCTCTAAAGCAACTGTCCACAAAATTGCAGTGAACAATGCCTTACAGAGTCCAAATGGACACCTTGACTTGTTCCTTCGGTTCCTTCTGGGTCTTTCACTGCAGACCCCTCAGAGTTTACTACAAGAACACCTGACACCCCCAGGAAGTAGCCCAGAGACCAACCAGAAAACAATAAAGTACATCAAGAAGAAAATCAGAAAGAATCTGTCTCCAGAAAGAAGCATCAATCTGTTCCACTGTCTGAATGAACTGAATTATTGTTCTGTAGGGGAAGAGATCCAACTTTACCTGAGATCAGGAAGTCTCTCCACAGATAAACTGTCTCCTGCTCAGTGGTCAGTTCTGGTCTTCATCTTACTGTCATCAGAGAAAGATCTGGACGTGTTTGACCTGAAGAAATACTCTGCTTCAGAAGAGACTCTTCTTAGGCTGCTGCCAGTGGTCAAAGCCTCCAACAAAGCTCTGTACGTGCACACATATCTGGATACACGTATGAAATCAATGTAATACATTACATTTCACAGATCATATTGAAATTGCCAAATCTGGTTTTAGAATTGATGCAAGGGGTTGACAGGAGTTCCTCAGTAGATACTGCTAGCACAGGTTTTCATTTATAGTTCAGCGTCTGATTTCACTCTTTTAGCTAGCATTCCAACAGATTTGGTCACAATAGAATAGGGACCCAGAGAATTCCCCAAAAAGCGGTCTGCATTTCAGTCTTTGTGTGCCAAAGGCCATACCTTTCTCCGCCCAATGTCGATATGTATGTTATGATTTTTGATACATTTTGTGAACTTAAAAATATAAGATAACGTTTACCTGCAGTCCCCGGGGACCTCCGTGCTGCTGACTTGCTGTGCAAAGACACTGCAGCCTTTCCAGTGCACAAAGCTTCAGAGAGCCAGGTATTAATGCATGCAGGCAGGATTCATATCTCTGCAGAGCACATGGACAAAACCACAGGCACATCACCAACAGTATGACAATAACATCCAAAACACACAAGTCACTCTCAGTAGTTTCTGTGACATGGGAAATACTTCCAAAAAAGTAATTTCGAAATCTACAGAAATGGCCAAAATAGCTACATTTCGCTCCAGCCTTGAATCCAAACTGCCAACAGAGCCAGGGGGCTGAAAAACATAGAGACATGGTGAGCATCCCAAGCAAGCCTGCTAAAAATAAATTTGAATTTTTTATTCTGAGATGAACACAGCAGAGTGATAAAACAACTGCCAAGCATTCAAGAAATACGTTTCCACCAAATGTAATGTACGGAGATGGAGAGCCCAAAAAGACTGTCCTAAAAACATAACAGTCAAAGAAATGCACACAGTGGTCCCCAAACAGGCCAGATGTTGTGTGAATATGTAATTGAATAAGAAAATGAGGGACTAATTTCTTCATTAAACCAAGATGCGTGATCACGGAAGGCTTGTATCATGTGGACGCACTGACAGTGTTGTCATTACTTCCTCATGAGGAGACAGAAAATATGCATTATAGCTTTAAAAAAGGGTAACATGTAATGCTTCATCTCTTCCCCTCTTCAGGCTGAGTGGCTGTAATCTGACAGAGAGGAGCTGTGAAGCTCTGTCCTCAGTTCTCAGCTCTGAGTCCTCTAGTCTGAGAGAGCTGGACCTGAGTAACAACGACCTGCAGGATTCAGGAGTGAAGCTGCTCTCAGTTGGATTGGCGAGTCCACACTGTATGCTGGAAAATCTCGGGTCAGCTTTCATGTTTTTCTGCTCTGAATGCTGATTATCAGTAAAAATCTTTAACAAAAGAAGCGTAAAGCAACCGTACGATTCTGGCCAGAATTCACAAACTTTGATTGCTTAAGTATCATGTTGTATAAGATGTATGGGGCTTTGTCATTAATAGTGGTTATGGTTACTTGTTGTCACTTCGTTTATTATTACATAAATGTTGGGTGTGCCTTCATTGTGTAGTCACGTTAACTGACATGGAAAAGTGCTTAGAATTGTATAAAATGACAATACAAGTATTTCCGCAGGCAGACCACTCTCAGGGTTTACTGTTTGTGTCTGCAACAGTCAAACCGAAAACTAATTCTATATGATGATTCAGGCTGTCAGGGTGTCTGGTCACAGAGAAAGGCTGTGCTTTTTTGGCTTCAGCTCTGAGCTCCAACCCCTCCCATCTGAGAGAGCTGGACCTGAGCTTCAATCATCCAGGAGACTCTGGAGTTATGCTGATATCTGATGGACTCAAGGATCCAAACTGGAGATTGGACACTGTCAGGTATGAGCTGAGAACAGGCTGGACTAGGGCACATGGGACGATATGAGGAAAATATTGACATTGTGATGGCGATATTATTAACAATATTGGAGGGATTGATCATTTTGAATTAAAATACAAACTGAATTAAAATTAAGATAATTACAGTGTGTTAGATGGGATGTCTCTACTGCACCACAAAACTTTATTCAGAATGGTTTGCCATATTTTGTTTTCAACAAATGTTGCACACCCCTGCAATTTGGATATTGCAATAGTCCATAATGCAATTTCGATGAAATTGCAATTAATTGTTTAGGCTTGGAGATGCAACAACAGCTTACTTTGACTCATGTTTAATGGTGTTAAACTGCAAGATAAATTGCTTCTATTATTTGCTTGTTTGTTTATTTCCTTCATACATGCTGTTATTTCCCAACACAGTTGAGAACAACCACATTTTACAACCAAAGGAAGATTTAAAAATTTCAGTTATGTGTGCCAAGAAAGTAATTGCCAAAGTAGATGCAGGGTTCAACACTAATTTAAAAGCGGTTGCCAGGTTGGCAATGCTGCCTGATTGCAGCTTTTGGTTGCCAAAACTGAAACATTATTGTTTGTTTGTTTGTTTGTTTAAACTTTATTTGTCCCTGTAGGGCAATTGGTTGTATTGCCAATTTCAGATACAATGCAGTTATACATCAGCCTAAAAATGACAATTTTTTGACTGTGTTTCGTTCTTCAGGATGGACCATGGTGGAGAGCAGAGGCTGAAACCTGGTGTGAGGAAGTGTAAGTGTTGTGTGTATTAGGTTTGATTAATATGAAAAACTGTTCATCTAGGTAGAAAGAACATCTATTTTTTCAGTAATTTATAAATGATAAAATGTGTTCACTAAAATCTTACTGTATGATAGTTAAAAGGATTTTTTTGCCAGCTCTGTCATGGGAATGTGGGCAGTGTGTTTAGATGAACAGTGTTCTGTTTCCCACTGCCCACACTCCCATGACATCCCAGAGCAGATTTAAACTCAGCAAAATATCCCTTTAATCCCTTAAAAATGTTCTGTTATTTGGGGAATGTATACACACAGATTTAGTTGCGAATCTGCAGAGACTTGCATGAAGACGTCTTTACCTCTGCAGGTGTTTTTGTATTGATTTTGCATGTTATCACACAAGCACTAAAAACTGCTTAGCATACAAATAAAAAAAAATTAAAAAACTGTAAGCCGCCAACACATGAACCTGTGCTGGCTGTGCCATTGTTTTCCTATGTGGAAAGCAGTGGAGTCAACTCGGAGGAAACGCTACCTTTCGTGTGGCGCAATGCTCAAAATTGCCACAGAGTGCTTCACTCAAAGTTCAAATTATTTCAACTTTGTCGTTATTGCTGCTGACCTTTTAAGGCGCAGCGACAGCCAAAAGCAATGTTAATGTATACCTATGCTGCACTTTGCCTTTCTGCTCTGTGTTTTACCTCGCAGTTTACCTCTGATCATCTTTAGGAGATTTGTGATTAATTCATGAGATGGACTTTCATGTTAACCTACTAGTGCTTCATGAGATCATCACAGGATATCCAGTTTTACAAAAGCAGCATTTTTGGAAAAGATTCAAGATTAACTTCATGGGATCTTTGACTTAATCTAATGTAGAATGTAGAATGATGATATCAAGGACAAAGTGTGAGTCTTAATATAAACATTGTGCCAGTCTGAACTTGCATCTTTTCTCCATCAGATGCCTGTGAATTGGAGCTGGACCCAAACACAGCTGATAGAAAACTCAAACTGTCTGACAACAACATGAAGGCGATATGTTCAGGGTATCAGCCATATCCTGATCATCCAGACAGATTTGAGAGCTTTTATCCTCAGCTGCTGTGTAAAAATGAATTGACTGGTCACTGTTACTGGGAGGTCAAGTGGAGAGGAGAAGTCGACATCGCAGTGACTTACAAAGGAATCAGAAGGAAAGGCAACAGTAATCAATGCAGGTTTGGAGGGAATGATGAGTCCTGGAGTCTGCACTGCTCCAACGGTCACTGCACTGATCGTTACTTTGTCTACTACAAAAACAAAGAACAAAAATTGTCCTTCCCCTTCTCCTTCCCCTCCTCTTCCTCTGTCTCTGGTAGAGTAGGAGTGTATGTGGACTGTCCTGCTGGCTCTCTGTCCTTCTACAGAGTCTCCTCTGACTCACTGATCCACCTCCACACCTTCAACACCACATTCACTCAGCCTCTTTATCCTGGGTTTGGGTTAGGACACATTTTTTGGGACAATATGCATGATTTCAAATCCTCAGTCTCTCTTTAGGCCAGTGATTAACAAACTATTTTGCAGGTCCCCTCTTTTGTAAATACTAATATTTTCAAGAGCCCCCCAGTCTGGGAATCACTGCTGTAGGCCGTGTACCCTAGACATGTAATTGAATAAATCATTTGGATATTAACAAAGCCAGACCGTCCCCACCCAGAAAACAACCGTATATACATTGACTTTGTAAGAAGCTTATAGCGACCTGAATTTATGCATGTTGTTAGGCGACGACATCTAGTAGCCATAGTAAGTATGGCGGGAGCAAAAGGAGAAAGTGAGCTGACAAAGTACAAGCGCGCCAAAGTCCACTTATGATGTACAGGACTCTCACTCAGGAGCCAGGATTTGTGTCCTGTGGGAAACCAACAGTAACTTTTTTAAATTAACAGGCTTTAACAGACCTAAATCTGTGATGCAAGTAATTCTGTGATGTAGGTACATCCTTGTTTTAGTAGTTT
>CM042441.1:569548-624548 GCA_023631565.1 Gymnocephalus cernua
GCAGGGGGAATGAGAGGGGGAAACGTAGTAGAAGATGTACATATATGTGTATAATTGCATTTGAGAGTAATTAGGTGTTAGATTCTGCAGATTATCATTGAAGAACTCGGCTGAAAACTGTAAAAACATCACAGAATCTCTTTGGGTTTGATGATCAGGTAACAAATGAGTTAAAACCTGAGCTGTGTTGTGATTGGCTGTCTCTGCAGTGGACGGCAATTGGGGGGCGTGGTCTCAGCCTGGGCCGTGCTCCGTCTCCTGTGGGGAGGGACTGCAGCTGGCGATCAGGAGGTGTGATAGCCCCGCCGCTAAATATGGCGGTCGACAGTGTGACGGACCAAGCACTCAGAGCAGCGTCTGTCAGCATCCTTGTCCTGGTAAGATGGATGGATGGATGGATAGATAGATAGATAGATAGATAGATAGATAGATAGATAGATAGATAGATAGATAGATAGATAGATAGATAGATAGATAGATAGATAGATAGATAGATAGATAGATAGATAGATAGATAGATAGATAGTGAACCTTTAAGGTGAACTTCTGCCTCTCTGCGTCTCTAACAGTGGACGGTTTCTGGACTGGATGGTCCAGTTGGGGAGAGTGTTCTGCTTCCTGTATCCCAGAAGGCCGAGCTCCCGTCAGGTCTCGCCAACGCTCCTGCTCCAACCCCGCCCCTTCATCCAACCCGCCTGGCGCCAGTTGCCAGGGTGACGCCAGCGAGACAAACATCTGCAACCACCTGCCTCACTGCCCAGGTATCAGACCATAAAGGTTTCCACAACACATGTAACCTTATCTTACCTGATTTATCTAGCGTCTCTTTAGACAGACAGACTGAGAGACTGAGAGACAGACTGAGAGACAGACAGACAGACAGAGAGACAGACAGACAGAGAGACAGACAGACAGACAGAGAGACAGACAGACTGAGAGACTGAGAGACAGACAGAGAGACAGACAGACAGACAGACTGAGAGACTGAGAGACAGACTGAGAGACAGACAGACAGACAGACATCGTAGCTTCAGAGAGACGTCACTAAGACACTTTGGGCTGGCGAGTCTTTCTAATGACGCATTGTCACAGTCTGATACTTCAACACTTTCACCACAAACTGAGACTTTCTTCACTTGATAAATTATCTTTTAAACTGACCGACATCATCTGTGTAATTCAAGGCTCAATTCAAACAGGATCTAAACATCATCTGTCTCTTCCCGTTCACTACGGGACCCACTTTAACTGGTGGACACAGGAAGGTTTCCTCGTAGAGGCGATAACTCTCTCTGCCTCTTTGTGTGTCTCTGTTCCAGTGGACGGAGGTTGGGGTTCTTGGTCTCCGTTCTCATCCTGTCCCGTTACCTGTGGGGTGGGGCTTGAGGTGTCACTCAGGAGATGTGACAGCCCCGCCCCCAAACACGGCGGCCAACCGTGTCCTGGAGAGGGACGTCGAACCAGCATCTGTCAGACCAACCGGCACTGTCCAGGTACACACAAAATCTTATATTTTACTGCACAGAATAAATCATTTAAAGACAGGCAGAACGCTGATCAAAAAGGCTCCATGAGCTATAGGCTGTCCTAACTAGGGGTGCACCAAATCCAGATTTTTGGGGTTCGGCCGAATACCGAATCCACTGGTTAAGATTCTGCCAAATCCAAAACCGAATCCCCCACCCATCCCATCAAGTTTTTAGCAGTGACTGTCCTTCCTTTGCCGTACCTGAAGTTGCTGCATTCTGGCTGCTGTCTGGAGATTCCTTCATGCACAACTCGTTTCCAACAGAGACGTTGTAGAGCTCCCTCTGGTGGACTAACAGGGACGTTGTAGAGCTCCCTCTGGTGGACTAACAGGGACGTTGCAGAGCACCCTCTGGTTGACTAACAGGGACGTTGTAGAGCTCCCTCTGGTGGACTAACAGGGACGTTGTAGAGCACCCTCTGGTGGACTAACAGGGACGTTGTAGAGCACCCTCTGGTGGACTAACAGGGACGTTGTAGAGCTCCCTCTGGTGGACTAACAGGGACGTTGTAGAGCTCCCTCTGGTGGACTAACAGGGACGTTGCAGAGCACCCTCTGGTTGACTAACAGGGACGTTGTAGAGCTCCCTCTGGTGGACTAACAGGGACGTTGTAGAGCACCCTCTGGTGGACTAACAGGGACGTTGTAGAGCACCCTCTGGTGGACTAACAGGGACGTTGTAGAGCTCCCTCTGGTGGACTGACTAACAGGGACGTTGCAGAGCGCCCTCTGGTGGACAGACTAACGGGGACGTTGCAGAGCGCCCTCTGGTGGACAGACTAACGGGGACGTTGTAGAGCGCCCTCTGGTGGACTGACTAACAGGGACGTTGTAGAGCGCCCTCTGGTGGACAGACTAACAGGGACGTTGCAGAGCGCCCTCTGGTGGACAGACTAACGGGGACGTTGTAGAGCGCCCTCTGGGAGAAGCCCCTCACTGCAGAGCCGCAGACCTCAATGTGGGCGGAGTTAAACGTTGAACCCCGCCGTCACCGTGTCACCGTCATGGATGTATTAAGAGAAGTGGATACAGTGTTCGGCGGGAAGCCCCGTACGTTCCAATGAGAGTTGCTCAAAAGCGCATTAAGACAACATGGAGCTCGATGGACACGCGCACTAGCAACTATTTGTTTGCGTTGTCTTAGCAACCGGTAACAACATGCTCGTTCACGAGCGTGTCTCTTACAAGTGGCGAACTCACGAACTCGCCGTTTTTATTGTCTAAAACATTCACTGACGTTAAACATTGTGTTTTCGTTCATCCACGTTACAAGCTTTACAGCATACCGCCCTCGGGTGTATCATAAGAGAGAACCAAGGCAATGTAATCACTATGTCTGTAGTAACGTTGTGTAGGCATATAGCTAGCACCCCTGATGTTAGCAACTAGCTAGCTAGCCGATAGCCCCACAAGTTTGGGAAACGTTAATGACGTTACATACATGTAACAGGCTTTACAGCAAACACACATCCCTCGGATGCATCATAACTTAATAAGATAATACCATGGACGTATTCATATAACCATAACACATGGTGAATTACAACCATCAGCTAGCGCTATTTTGCCACATTCATTAAGGTTTCTTGTCTATTAGTGATGTGCGGATCGATACTAAAGTATCGATATTAACAATCCCAACGTCTCCTGCTCTAGTATTGATTCCCATATAAAAAGATCGATATTTAAACTCAGTAATTAGGAGTGAGTGTTTATGTTACACGGCGGACGTGTCGGCGGGGTTCAACGTTTAACTCCGCCCACATTGAGGTCTGCGGCTCTGCAGTGAGGGCTACATGCCCTTTGGTGGATAGACTAACGGGGACGTTGTAGAGCGCCCTCTGGTGGACTAACAGGGACGTGGTAGAGCGCCCTCCACCGACTGCTTAACGGCTGCGGAATGGCTCCGGAACGTCGGCGGAGTCAATGTGTGTATTTCCACCGGTTGCGTAACGTCTGCGTTCTGACTCCGGCACAGCTCCGGCGGTCCGCAGCCCTCCGGATCAGATACGCAGAGCTTCTATTCTATTTTTTATTTTCCAAATAAAATACACCGTGCTCACGGCGGATCATATTTCCTTCACTACACCTTGAAAACACAGCACGGAGTTGTTTCCTCTCTACTCCTTGGAATAGAAACAAACTGTTGGTGGTTTTGTGGTTCTATTCTACGTGAATTTGCGAGATCTCGTGGGTCCTCGTGACTACAGCTGTCAGTCCTGGCCGCAGCCGTTCCGCAACAACTCCGGATCCGGTGGGTATTGACGGACGGCGGTGCACGGAGCCGTTCCGCAGCGGAGCCGTTCCGCAGCGGAGCCGTTCCACAGACGTAATGCAACTGGTGTAAATCCAGGGTAACAGGGACATTGTAGAGCGCCCTCTGGTGGACAGACTAACAGGGACGTTGTAGAGCGTCCCGTGGTGGTCAGACTAACAGGGACGTTGTAGAGCGCCCTCTGGTGGTCAGACTAACAGGGACGTTGTAGAGCGCCCTCTGGTGGTCAGACTAACAGGGACGTTGTAGAGCGCCCTCTGGTGGTCAGACTAACAGGGATGTTGTAGAGCGTCCTCTGGTGGTCAGACTATGCAACACTAACACTCACAACATGTTAGAAGGGGGTTTGGTCTGTTTTTATTTTATTTTTTAAATATTCATTTATCGGCCATTATAAATGGTGATACCGATAGTTTGGAAAATGCCTAATAACAGCCGATATATACAACCCCAAATCAGAAATAGTTGGGACAGTATGACAAACACAAATAAAAAAAGAAAGTAGTGATTTCTAAATGTACTTTGACTGTATTGTATTGCAGACAATACAACAGCACATAATTTAATGTGTTCCTCATGATTTTTATTGGTTTTTTTTTTCAAAAAAACTAAATTCCTATTTTGGTTCTTGCAACACATTTCAAAAAAAGTTGGAACAGTAAAGCATTTACCACTTTGTAATGCTGCCATTCCTTTTCACAACACTTAAAAGACGTTTAGGGACTGAAGACACCAAGTGATGAAGTGTTTCAGGTGTAATTTTGTCCCATTTTTGCTGCAAACAAGTCTTAAGGTCGGCAACAGTACGGGGGTCTTTGTTGTCGCATTTTGCGCTTCAAAATGCGCCACACATTCTCTATTGGAGACAGGTCGGGACTGCAGGCAGGCCAGTCAAGTACCCGTATCCTCTTCCTCCGCAGCCAGGACTTTGTAATGTGTGCAGAATGTGGTTTTGCATTATCTTGTTGAAATATGCATGGACGTCCCTGGAAAAGATATCTACTTGAAGGCAGCATATTGTGCTCCAAAATCTCTATGTACTTTTCAGCATTAATGGTGCCATCACAGAAGTGCAAGTTACCTTTGCCAAGGGCACTGACACAACCCCATACCATGACAGACCCTGGCTTTTGGACTTGTTGCTGGTAACAGTCTGGATGATCCTTTTCTTCTTTGGTCCGGAGCACACGGCGTCCATTTCTCCAAAAAAATACCTGAAATACTGATTCATCTGACCACAGTACACGTTTCCACTGTGTGATGGTCCATCCCAGATGTCTCCGAGCCCAGAGAAGTCGACGGCGCTTCTGGACACTGTTAACATAGGGCTTCCTTTTAGCACAGTACAGTTTTAACTGGCATTTGTGGCTGTAACTACGTATTGTGGTACTTGACAAAGGTTTGCCAAAGTAGTCCTGAGCCCATGTGGTGATATTGCTTATAGATGAATGATGATTCTTGATGCAGTGCAGCCTGAGGGATCGGAGATCACGGTTGTTCAGCTTAGGCTTGCGCCCTTGTCCTTTACACACTGAAATTCCTCCACATTCCTTGAATCTTTTAATTATGTTATCCACTGTTGAAGGTGAAATAAGCAAATGTCTTCCTATCTTTCTTTGAGGAACATTGTTTTTAAACATTTCAATAATTTTCTCACGTATTTGTTGGCAAACTGGCGATCCTCGGCCCATCTTTGCTCCTAAAGGACTAGACCTTTCTTGGATGCTGCTTTTGTACCAAATCATAATTACAATCACCTGTTGACATCACCTGTTTCAAATCACATCATTATTTAACCAATTTACCTGATTACTAGCCCTAAATTGCTCCTGTCCCAACCTTTTTTGGAATGTGTTGCAGGTCTGAATGACAGGAAAGGATGTATATTTACAAATGAAATTAAGTTGACCAGACAAAACATGAAATATTTTGTGTTCACATTGTCTGCAAGGAAATACAAGTCAAAGTACATTTCGAAATCACTAGTTTCTTTTTTTATTTGTGTTTTCCATACTGTCCCAACTTTTTCTAATTTGGGGTCTTTTTTGTTTGTCCCAGCAATAAGTAGCCTGAATTCACACGTTAACTTGGCAACTCGGCAGCTGTCTTCATTCCCATGTTTCCCATGAAGCAAGTGTTTGTTTCCCCTGATAGGATCATGGCGTTTGACTTGACTTTTGTGTATCTGCAGTGGACGGGATGTGGTCGCAGTGGTCGCCATGGAATCCATGCAGATACGCGTTTGGCGGGGCTAAGGACATCCGCTGCCAACAGATCGGCGGCAGACAGACTCGAGAGCGCCAGTGCCTCCATCGCGCTCACAATGGATCCATCTGCAGCGGAGGAACTCTGACTGACACACGGGTCTGCTACGATGTTGACACATGTCGCCGTGGGTCTCACTCACACACACACACACACACACACACACACACAAACACACACAGACACACAGAGACACACATGTACACACACACACACACACACACACACACATTCAACCTTTATACTTTATGCTAGATCATTTACAATGATGTCACGGCATATCCACAACCTTGGGAAAAACTTGATAAATGTAACCAAGTACAAGTACTGCAGTAGCCTACTGTACTTAATCCAAAGGTTGAGGTACACATTAAGATTTTGTGTGTGTGTGTGTGTGTGTGTGTGTGTGTGTGTGTGTGTGTGTGTGTGTGTGTGTGTGTGTGTGTGTGTGTGTGTGTGTGTGTGTGTGTGTGTGTGTGTGTGTGTTACAGCGAAGGGTACCTGGGAGGGCTGGGAGCCGTGGAGTTTGTGTCGCACGTCCTGTGGTCAACCGCACAAACGCTTCCGGAAGCGACTCTGTACACCTGATTTCAGCAACTACAGGTGAGTTCAAAATGTACTGCGGACCAATGAGTGACCAGAGTTACTTCTCATACCAGTGGGCGTCATGCAGCGACCACAGTTAAGTTTAGCATTGTGTGTGTGTGTGTGTGTGTGTGTGTGTGTGTGTGTGTGTGTGTGTGTGTGTGTGTGCGTGCGTGCGTGCGTGCGTGCGTGCGTGCGTGTTTGTGTATGTGTTTAGTCCTACCATTGGTCGTCAGAAGGAGCCAGCAACGTTCTTCGGGGATCCAAAAGCCGATTGTGGATCGCCGCCTGACGGCGGGCTGAAGATCGAAACTCAGAACTGTCTCAACGTTCCCGCCTGCACCTAAAAACCAGCACAACAAGCTCACCTGCGCTGGAATGTAACTAATTACATTTACTCCAGTACTGTACTCCAATCCAAATGTTAAAGAATGTCATATTTGTGAAAACACCTGTGCAGTGTTGAGTGAAGTGTGTTCGGAAGGCAGACAATTTAAAAGCAGGAACAAACATTCAGTTTTTATTTTGTACAATTGACAACTTTACAATCTTTCTGCGATAAAACTGAATGCTTTCTAATGCTATTTTTGTTGTTGTAAAAGTGTTTATATATATATATATATATATATATATATATATATATATATATATATATATATATATATATACAAACAATGCTGTGAAAGCTTCTGAGACAAACCTGTGAGTCTGGCTTTCATAAATAAAAAGAGACTTCTGCAACAGTCCAATATTTCTGAGTCATTATAGCGACAGAGCGCATAGAGCTCAACAGTGACCGCCCACTTTTTTAACGGCTCTGGTTCCAGAAGTGTTTTTCCACATTCAATTGTTTCATTGACGTTTTTAAAACTGCTGATATAACGAGTTTTAAGTCTGGAACCGAGCCAACCAGCTACGAGATGAATGGTGACCGTAACACATTTGATTTGGTGCAGAAAAACATTTTGAAAACGTCAAAAAAGGCAAAAGGTACAAGACCGTGTACATAAACTATCATAGACTTCAATGGAAGGAGCTCTAGCTGTTCGCGGTTTCACGGGTACGGTAAACGTTTCTAAGGTAACAACGAGTTGGAACAATCAGAGACGTTGCTGTTACTATTAGGATTGTGGGTAATTAAGTACTTATCCAAGACATTGCGAATACATTAAATAACTTACATAAAATACATTTATCTCAAAACAAGGTTGGTGCCCCATGAACTTTTGGCGTCTACATGAACAAATAAAATCGCTAAGTCATGTCTTAGCTGGTTTTAAGTCTAACATCGACGGTGACCATTTTATGGCTTATGCTCCAATTGTCAATGGAGAAAATGTATTGTATTCTTACTTCTGGAGTCGGCTGTGGGCAGGACTGTTGAAGTCTATTGCGTCATACAGTGAAAGCCACGCCCACCGGAGGGGAAACACCTCTCTGCTCTCCGTTGACTTGTAGTCTGCTAGCCAACAACAGAAACATGCCTTAAAGCTGCTGTGTGTTGATGTTCACTACCAACTGGGTACAGAACCCAGAACTTAAGTTTTTATAACCTGAGGACCCAACAAAAACTAAGTTTTTATGAAGAAAAAGTGGAAACAGACGTGAGGAATCAGCAGAGAGAATGGAGAGACACTAAGCTAACATTATGTCTGATGTTACGTTTGCAGCAAACATTTAGTTATCAGGTCAAATATCCAAATTTTCGTCCGGTGCTTAGCACCGCCCAAGATGATTGTGATTGGTTTAAAGAAACGCCAATAAACTTTTCCATCCAGGAATGCTGTGTGGACTAGCCAGACCGTCCTGCAATGCCGCGGTAGAGGGTCTTGCAAAGCTAAGCTAGTTTTAGCCTAACTGTCCGTAAGTTCAGCTAACACACGTAATATCAGACATGAGATTATCTTAGTGTCTCTCCATTCTCTCTGCTGATTCCTCACGTCTGTATTAACTTTTGTCTTCACTAAAACTCAGCTTTTAAGTTCGTCGGCTTATATAAAACTTCACATTCATCGCTTTGTATTTTTTGTAACGTCACAAGACTGAATCATGTTCAGAAGAAGATTTGATGAACTGTCTGGAGTCTGTTATATAATATTGAACAAGCAGAAGGACACGTAGCTGTAAGAATAATAGCTTGTCTCATAGACGGACGATGAACGTCGTAGGTGAGTTCTCGTTAGCGTTGGGTATCGTTTGGGTTTTTTTCCGATACCGGTGCTAAAACAACAGTTCCTGAACCAAAACTTTAAAAAAAAGATTCTTAAAAAAGACAAAACGACAGTCAGCGACATTAAAGAACAGCTTGTTTATTGATAACATATATTTAAATGATTTATTTAAAATGTAATAACAATAACTAATAATAGTAAAGTGCTGCTAAACAACAAAAACAACCACCAGATTGGAAAAGCAAAATAACTTTGAATGCAGCAGGTTTACCAGTGTTAAGTAAACGCACCATTTGGCGGCAGGCAGTGGCCATATAGGGCAGCTAGTTTGTGTCTTTGGATGCAGACTGTTGGACGTCCCGGTGTTGGATTCCTCTACAGTGAAATACTGTCAGTATTTTAATCCAGCTGCTAGCTAACGGTTAAAATATCTAAATAAATAAATTAGCATAATAATCACGTGGCAGTTAAAACCCCTGCTGGACGTTAGACATGTCATTTAGAGAATGCAGCTTTAAGGAGCTTCAGCGTTGGCTTCACTTTTTAGACCCAGACGTTTCGTTCATTATTTTAACAGTGAGACTGGATATGACCGTAACAACCAGGCAACTTTTGGTTTTTCTAGGTCAAAGTTTAAAATTTAAACCTTTTTTTTTCAATGTTTGGTGTTTTTGCGACACTTTTGTCACTTTTCTCGATGTTTTTGTCACTTTTTGCGACCTTGCCGACTTTTCCGATGTTTTTGTTGATTTTTTTCTGCACTTTTTTTACGGTTTTGTTGTTTTTGAAAGTTTTGAAAGCTTTTTTGACATTTTTGTGACTTTCTTTCAACATTCTTTTATCAATTGTTTTTTGTAATCTGATCATTTATTTACTGCTGAAGAGTGTTGTATGAAACCATGAATGCTGTTTTTTTGACAAGAAACCCAAATATCTATATAGAAACTTTTTGAAAATGGGTCAGACTCGACCTGAAGACAACAGGATGGTTAATTACATAACAGGGGGTTCCTGTAAGAGAAGGTTGTGACAGAGATGCTGGTGAAGGTGGAACCACTGAGAGGACGTTGGCTTTTCAAACAGACCAGAGGGCCAAAATCAATAAAGCACGTTGACTCTGAACTAACTCACTGTTTTAGTGAACTGATGTTGTTTATGTGTTATGGGATGGATGGTTCCACTCCCACATGTATCAATGTTCAGGTCTTTAAATGGTTGGATGATCACAGAGTTTTACATGTGAGTATATGTTGGCTCTATACACGCTACAAGTATTACTTTTTTAAATGGAGTCTGGTGGGTTTAGAGCTAGCGTCCTCAGAGCTGTTTCTGGTTAAACAGAAAGGTCTTACTGAGGTCTCAAAGGTCTATCTCTGGAGGGATCCTTTCGTCATGTTGTCAGACACTTAGAATAATAATCTGAGTCTGTCAGCAGCAAAATGAGCACTTTAGTGAAGGTAAATACAAGCTGGACAACTGTCCTATTAACTTACATTGTAGCTTGTTTCACCACTGCTGACTGGAGTGATCTCTCTTAATACTGGACCAATGTCAAAGATTGATGTTCCCATCAGTCACTTACACACAAACACATGGGAACATCCAGGTTGAAAAAACAGTAGTTACCCTTAGCATGTCTTCTAAAGGTGGGTTGAGTTCATGGAAGTATAATCAGATACAGTGCTGGAGACAGAGCCCCTTCATTCCTGGGCAGACGCTTCTGGGCAATCCAGCCAGCCGACCAATCACAGCAGGCAGACGCTTCTGGGCCATCCAGCCAGCCGACCAATCACAGCAGGCAGACGCTTCTGGGCCATCCAGCCAGCTGACCAATCACAGCAGGCAGACGCTTCTGGGCCATCCAGCCAGCCGACCAATCACAGCAGGCAGACGCGTCCGGGCCATCCAGCCAGCCGACCAATCACAGCAGGCAGACGCTTCTGGGCCATCCAGCCAGCCGACCAATCACAGCAGGCAGACGCTTCTGGGCCATCCAGCCAGCCGACCAATCACAGCAGTCTATCTGGCCCAGCATCAGTCAGCCAATCACAGCAGGCTTCTGGGCCAGCGTCCAGATCTCTGAGCCTCTCTCCAGGTCTGAACTCTCTGCTTGCTTTCTCCAAAAAACAAACTGTCATTTCACAAGAATATTCCGTTTAACTTTACAGATTTTTTTCTGTATTTAAAAAAAAAAAAGGAATAGACTGTGAATTTACATGTCTATGCATGAACTGCACGTTTGAGATCTCCCCAAAGAGGCTCTATGATATTGAGGTCAGGAGACTGTGAACCAGATCCCTGACTTTGTTCTGCTGTAGCCACTGAAGGGTTGACTTGGCCTTGTGCTTCGGATCATTGTCATGTTGGAAAGTCCAAGTGTGTCCCATGAACAGCTTTCAGGCTGATGGGTGCAAATTGTCCTCCAGTATTTTGTGAAAACATGCTGCATTCATCTTGCCATCAACGTTTGCCAAAACATCAGACTCGCGTCCATGCTTCCAGATGGGGCACTCTTCGTCATAAAGTTCAATTTTGGTCTCATAACTCCAAAAGACTTTGTTCCAGAAGTTCTTGGGCTTGTCCAGGTGCTGTTGGGTATATTGTATTGCGCAGTAATGACTGTATTCTATTTATTGATGTGTTAGATAAATAGCGCTGTAGATGTTTGGTTCAGTGTTTGTGTTGTGGATTATGTGTCAATATGCCTGGACTGTACAACAAATTGCCTCTCGGGGACAGTAAAGTTTTCTAAGTCTAAGTAATGACTTTTTTCTGGCATTTCTTTGTTTAACTGCAATTAATTGCTAACATCCGTCCAACTGTCGATGGTAATAGTCAATTTCATGTTCATTTAAGAAAACAATACAATGTACTTTACATCCTAGGTTGTCTATTTGTGTCATTACATTATCTGGGTCACATAACAGCGATATGACCAAAATATGTATCCTAGGATTCATTCAAAACTTGCTTTTGTTTGAAAAAGTAACACATGAATTTTTTTTTTTATTTGACTGAAAGACAATCATATTGTTAATCGCAATTATTTCTGAGACAATTAATTGTAAATAATAATTTGGAATTGGTACAGCTCTAGATGTCAAAGGCGATTTTGTGGCGATATTGTAGGTTTGACTACAAAATATTAACACAATGAGAGTTTTGATAAATAATCATCAGTAATGTGGATACAATGACTAACTGGGTAAAGGCAAATAATAAAACAGCTAGTAGTTACATCACTTTATTGTAATGTGGCCTTTAGAACCAGGAAAACAACACTTACCCAATAACTATATTACGATTTTAAGACTATATCTAGTCTCGTCAATCAATATAGTATCGATATATTGCCCGGACATAGCTATGGGAGTGGTTTAGACTATGTTCACACTTGGTGTCTTTCTTCTTATGACTTTTTTTCAACATACTATACCATGACGTTTTATGACTTTTTTGACATATTATAATTACCTTATTTTGTTTTCATATACTATACTATGACTGTTTTCAAAATGTTCGATTTATTTTTTTAACATGGATGGCATTATCTCAGTATGGTGCTGGGTTGTGAACCAGAGGGGTTCTGGTTCAAGATATGGATCAAGGTATGGTGGTTTTTTCAACATACTTTTTTTTGACTTTTTTTTAACATACTATACTATGACCTTTTATGACCTTTTTCGACATACTATACTATGACCTCATTTTATTTTCACATACTATGCCATGATGTTTTATTACATTTTATGACTTTATTTTTGCCTTATTCAGCATGGATGGCATTAGCTCAGTCTGTGGAGAGTTGGGTTGGGAACCAGAGCGTTCAAGGCCCCATGTGACTTTTTTTGACTTTTTTCAACATACTATACTATGACTTTTTATGACTTTTTTTGACAAACTATACTATGACTTTTTATGATTATAATGTGGCATGATGCAAGGAAGCTGCAACTGACTGCCAGCACCGCAAAGAGAGTCTCCAAAAGGTGCACTACTAACCCACATACATTCTTAAATGAACACTTGCATCTCATTTTTACAGGCAATACTGCAACTAAATATGGAAAGGAAAATGAGCACATAGCCATACAGCGCATGGAGACTCAAGGGCACACTGTGGAGAGGAACGGCCTGGTAGTTTGTCCTGACCAGCCCTGGTTTGGAGCCAGCCCAGTCCATGTTGGACCAGCTCCTTGAGATTAAAAGAGTCCTGTGTCACTGAGGTTTTTGGTCAGCCAAATGGTGACATCAGAAGCTTAAGTGATGGACAATATCTCATTCTTCCCAATGGGCAAAGTGGATACTACCTCCAGGTGGGTACACAAATATTGTTACTCATGTGTGAACTAATGCAACAGATATTTGTGAACGTTTATTAAAACATTAATGAGCCTTGTTTTCATTTCTTCTTCCAGATCCAGCTGACAATCATGTGCCTGTACAGAGCTGCAAACTCATTATCTGGACATCAACTGAGCACCTGGAGCTGGACATTTCATTTGACAAAGACTATGCACACATTAAACACCTCCACACACACATGCTTCCAAGATTAGTAGATGATTTTGTTGCAAAACAGCTGAAGCAAATACCTGAATCTGTTGGAAATACAGTAAGCACATAACAGGTGTTATCTACACACAGCAAACACCAAGAGCGCTGTAGAAAAGCAGTAGTAGAAACTAAAAAGTAAGAACATGGAAGTTTTATTTAGGGCACTGCAGTACTGTATACAACAACTCAACAATCAATAAATACTGTATACTGTAACACACAGGTCAGCTCCAGAGACCTCAATCACACCAAGTTCATTTAATAAAACACATAGCAAGGCAGTTTGAAAAGACGTTATACATTAAGCTATATCAAAAGACATCTGTATTATAATCAAACATATCATCAGGCAGTAGAAAAGTATGTTACATGTTATCAAAAGTTAGATAATATATTTTATCAAAAAACAGACACTAATGAAAACACCTGTTTTATATTAATTTTTGTTTAAGCTTTCTGCTTTTTTTCTGGAGTAAAGGAATTAACAGCATGTTACCTGTTATGTACAGTGTTATATATTAGAGGTACGACGATTGTAGCTGTACATAATTATTTTTTGAAATGTTAAATTAATTAAATGTGTGTGTGTGTGTGTGTGTGTGTGTGTGTGTGTGTGTGTGTGTGTGTGTGTGTGTGTGTGTGTGTGTGTGTGTGTGTGTGTGTGTGTGTGTGTGTGTGCGTGTGTTGAAGTGCAATATATTAAATGTCTTCTTACTTTTCACTTGAACTAAGCTCACCTCTTAAATTCACTGAACCCTCACAGATCTTGATTATTTTATCAACTTTAGGGACCAAGTTGATTGGCTCTGTTTGAGAAAGAATCCTGTACACATTAAGACGCCTAACTGCACGTTCAACATGAATGCGCCGTGTATGAGTGACCTCCTCATTGGTCAGCTGGCAACCTTTGCGTGTAAATGCTGGAATGATTAAGTGTTAGGGTTAGGCTTACTCTCCGCTCACCCATCACCTCATCTCCAGCACGCAAATAGTCCAGAAAGCCAGAGTTCAGTGTTGTCTCACTGCATTTGCCACCATAAGCATCTGAAATGAACATGATTATTACAGAGGGAGAAGTTGCCACTAAATATTTCACAGTGCTGTTGGCATAGTAGTGACTGTATGATTCACTCCTACTGTTCTGTAAGACAGTCTCTGTACAGTCAGTTACACAGGTTAGGTTGACGAGTGTTCTTTAAAAGCTTGGGGCAACATTGCTCGGATTGTTTCACCACATAACAAGATCGTTGGTGTGTTCAGACATTATGTCTATCCAAATTCCACCAGTCTTGCTGACCTGACCATGTGATGTTTTAAATCGTCGTGCTTTGACTTTTTATGACTTTTTTCGACATATTATACTATGTTTATTTAGGGCACTTCCAGGCGTGGATGAAGAAGTCGGGGAAATGGTTGTAGGCAGGATACAAGGGTGTGAAACTCAGGGAGTGGAATCCCTGTATACAAGAGGGAGTCTGTAATTCTGGGGGTGATGTAGTACTCATTCTGCACGTGATGGTAGGCCTTTTTGAATAGGTGTGGTCCTCCATCTCTGGGTCCTCATCCCGATCCATCTCGTCAGACTCACCTGAGAGTAACCACACAGTTCACAATTATTTGGGTATGAGACATTAGCACTACCATTATTGGATTGTGCTACTAATACTATTTAGTTTTGATGACATGTTTTTTTTGTTGTTGTTTTTTTATCTTTATTTAAAAGGGACAATGCACATTAATTAACATTTTTTGTTTACACTCAAAATGTAAATGCGCCAGAGTTAGCTAAGAAGCTATTATTCATTTGTAGCCTATGTTAGCTTTAGTTTCTAAGGATAGGCTATATGAAAGATCTGGGGAGAGTTTGTTTTAAACTAACGTATATCTGGATTTGTTTTCAACACACAGATAATCATAATAAACTACTTTTAGTTTAAGGCTGCCCTGCACTTTGTGATAGGTTGACATTTCAGCATTCAGGGTCTTCAGATGCATGTCGTTTAGAGACGACCTGCTGGCACGAGAAACTGGAGACATAAAAAGTGTGGAGGCTATTTTGTGTGAGCTGAAGAAATAGTTTACACTATGTCAGCACAAACCAACATGTATAAAGAACTGTTCACTTCCATGTTAAGTAGACACTATGGAATACACACATCTTGCGTGTGTATACATGGCTGCCTCCTTTCTTCAATCTTGAATAAAATATCAAATTAATCTCAAATGATGTCACTCCAACTCTGTGACAAATGTCTCCTTATCACTTCACTTCTAATTATTATTTTATTACACTTCGTACCATCAACTGTCTTATATTTGAAATTGTACAGAAAACAGTATAACTGGTTGTCATTAACGTTACCAAACGAACACTACAATGCTGTCACCTGTACACCTCCAATCAGAGCCTGCCTGATGTTCTCCTGCTGTCAGTCCTTTTGAGGACCCGACGTCTCTTCTGTGGAGGTCTTCAGTAGCCCAACCACAAAGTCGGATGCAGGTTTTCCTCCGTTGGCTTTTTGTTCAGTGTCCTCCTCTCCACCACAGCTTCAGAAGTCTCCTGTTTGCAGCCAATAACGGGGGGTTCCTGTAGGTGCGGCTGTGACAGAGATGCTGATGGAGGAGGAACCACTGAGAGGACGTTGGCTTTTCAAACAGACCAGAGGGCCAAAATAAATAAATACATTCTGGCCCACCTAGTTGTGTGCCAAACCAAACAGAAAGGAACCTTTATTTTCTTTTTTTACTGCAATTACGCCACACTTAAAGCAGAATTTGGCAGATTTGCTGACTTTAAGACTCATAAATTCCCCCAGAAGCAGAGAGTTTATTCATGCTGTGAAACAGACAGACATCATGTCATCTAGCTGATGCTTTTATCCAAAGAGACTTCCAATTGCTACATATATCAGAGGTCACACGCCTCTGGAGCAACTAGGGGTTAAATGTCTGGCTCAGGGACACGTTGGTTGATGTATGACTGACTGACTGACTGACTGACTGACTGACTGACTGACTGACTGACTGACTGATTGACTGACTGACTGACTGACTGATTGACTGACTGACTGACTGACTGACTGACTGACTGACTGATTGACTGACTGACTGACTGACTGACTGACTGATTGACTGACTGACTGACTGACTGACTGACTGACTGATTGACTGACTGACTGACTGACTGACTGATTGACTGACTGACTGACTGACTGACTGATTGACTGACTGACTGACTGACTGACAGCCAAGACAAAATGCAAAGTTTGACACTTTCATAACAACCAGTGTTGTTGTAACGTTACCCTTGGGACATAAAAACCCATAGACAGTATATAAAATGGACACAGCGATCCCGCTGTTTTTGACGGAGACAAGTGAAGCCTCTTACCGGCACTTTTCCGGTGATGGGAAAGTGTTACTGAGCGTTACTGCGCAGCCTCAAACTGAGCTTGATTACGTAGATGTGACGTGAGCAACGTGTCTGAACGTTGTAAGTCTTCTGGTAGCTGTGCCAAGAGAAATCTCAATCATTCCCAATCTATCAGAGACGGAGAGCGTAGGTATATGTAAGGAGATAACATAGGCACAGGCTAATTATTGATAACTAAAATGCTAGTTAACATTAGTAATTAAACTAAACAGCTGATGTAAGTCCAAACTGCCTGCGAGCTTCTCCTGTACTGTACGGTAATTCCTCTACTATGAGACAGTAAGTCTCGTGGTTATGACCCAACCGTTAGCCTATTGTTATAAAAACGTCTGCTACGGAGCCATAACGTGAGGTACAAGGTAACGGAGCCTTTTATACATCGTCGTGTTTCTTTAGAAATAAACAACGGACAAATAAAGTCTTTAAACGCTTCAGATGTAAAGTTATTGACTGTCAAAGTGACGCCAGAATGAATTGCAGTCAATGGGATGCTAACGGGGGTGATGGGAAAGGGCTAGCAAAATGGCGCCATCGCGGCTTCGCTCTGAGGAGAGAAGCCTGGCCCCTTGAAAAAACCTCCACCAAGGAATCACAACTCACCCTGTAGCTGGTCAGCCGGGGACATTTAGCAGAGACAGCCCTGCAGACCGTCCTCTCCACCGCTACATTAGATCCACAACTCCCGCCCATTGTCCGATATCTACTCGTTCCAAACACTTTTCTCTGGGCCAGTATTCCGTTGTACAGCCTGGAGCACTGCATTTACCACAGTGATTCATTTTCAATATCCTTGAAAAACTTCCAAACTTTCTTCTTTCGAAGTACACAGCGCAGCTTGTGTGTGAGATCCTGACAGAGCTCCAGCTCATATAACGGGTCTGTGAAGGGGGAGAGGCATCAAACCTGCCCGCCAGCCGCCAGCTGTCACGGCAGATTGTGGAGCTTCGCAAGTTTGATACAGTCATACAAAATTTGCAATTAGCCATAAATTTTCGTAAAACGGCCCATATTTGAGCTCTACATTAATTCTCGCATAAAAAAGTATCAGAAGTAAATTTTGTAGTTAAATAGCAAATGAACAATGTATACAATTTCTGAGATCTGCACGACCTATTCTGAAGACTAAAGGCTCATTTACAGTAGCCGCAGCCAAGCTGGCGCATCCAAATGCAACGTCACGGGATTGCCGTGAGTACTTATACTCACGCATGGTGGTCGCAACACTAGTTGCAGTCTTCTCCTGAACAGAGGAGGCGCTAAGGAGGAAAGGCTACCGATGTTTCTCTTTCTACGGACTAGAAGAAAAAGAAAAAGGTAAACAAGGTCAGAACCAAGGGGCCAGGCTTCTCTCCTCAGAGCGAAGCCGCGATGGCGCCATTTTGCTAGCCCTTTCCCATCACCCCTGTTAGCATCCCATTGACTGCAATTTATTTTGGCGTCACTTTGACAGCCAATAACTTTACATCTGAAGCGTTTAAAGACTTTATTTGTCCGTTGTTTATTTCTTAAGAAACACGACGATGTATAAAAGGCTCCGTTACCTTGTACCTCACGTTATGGCTCCGTAGCAGACGTTTTTATAAAAATAGGCTAACGATTGTGTCATAACCACGAGACTTCCTGTCTCATAGTAGAGGAATTACCGTACAGTACAGGAGAAGCTCGCAGGCAGTTTGGACTTACATCAGCTGTTTAGTTTAATTACTAATGTTAACTAGCATTTTAGTTATCAATAATTAGCCTGTGCCTATGTTATCTCCTTACATATACCTACGCTCTCCGTCTCTGATAGATTGGGAATGATTGAGATTTCTCTCGGCACAGCTACCAGAAGACTTACAACGCTCAGTAACACTTTCCCATCACCGGAAAAGTGCTGGTAAGAGGCTTCACTTGTCTCCGTTGAAAACAGCGGGATCGCTGGGTTCATTTTATATACTGTCTATGGTCAGAACTGGCAGCAGCGTTGACGTCAATGCTTCGATTTGATTGGATGAACTACTTGGTGGGATCAAGCCTTTCATTCACCGTAACAGAACTCATCTTAACCCAGTAAGTTTACCAGAGAGACCTGCAGTCACTCGGAGAGTCCTGGCATCACGTTGTCCTCCAGCTCGTCCACGCTTCCTGTTTCCAGTTTGTCCGGCGCCGCTGAAAAGAATAGACTGGTGCGCCCTCTGCTCGCGCACTGAAAATCGGACGCACCGGCAGGAAATTACATCATTTTGATGTCACGACGGCGCGCCACCTCCAAAGCGTCAAGCATAAATTATGTTTAAGCTGACCTCAGGTCAGTGGTGTATGTAAATTCTGGAGTGTGACAAAAGCTGCTTTCCGACCAAGTAGTTACAGGAACGTAGTTATAGGAAAAGTCCACTTCTGAGCAGATCTAACTATTCTCCCCCAAAACCATTTTTTCCATTTGCATTCTCACTGGCCAAGTGGCCACAGGGACTGGTAGGAGGGGTGAGGGAGTGATGCAAGCACGGCGGCGGCAACAGTCTTTATAGCATTAAAATCGAGAACTCCGGCCAATTAATAAAGTAAAGAGTGCCTTTGTGCCTCTTAACCATGGGCGTCAGTTTGGTTTGAAATGTGCCGGGGACACAGACGCATTCAGAAGTGCTGGGTACAATGACGCATTCATTTTTTTTTCTCTTTTGCGCAGGTCATGTTTTGAAAGACACTGTCCTGTAGCTTACTAATGTAAATTAATGAAAATGTATTAAAAAATGTGATGATGTCTTATGATGTTTTATGAAGAAGAAAGCCTTAAGTTTTCAAAAAGTAGACATAAGGGACATAGAAAACACTTAAGGTGAAAAAGCTTAAAGGCCGTGTTGCAGGTTAACCACCACTGTTGATTAATGGGTACATAAACCACTCAAGAAATTTATATCATTGTTAAAAATGTCTCCAAATAGTGTTAAAGGCCAGTTTTTGTCGTTTTTTGGTATTAGTGTTTTTTTAACACAATTCGGAAATGACGTCACGTTGGGGAGACGTGCCTCAGCCTAGCACTAAAACTACAGTACTACTACAGTACTACTACAGTACTACTACAGCACTAGCTAGAACTATGGTGACTGACTGGGATGAGGAAGAGGTGTTTTTACTGTTAGTGAATAGCACTGAGTGAAAGTCAATGTTTTCTTTATATCTAGTGTCAGTGATCACGTCTTTATGTCAGATAAGGTAAACTATCTAGATCTAGAAAATAGAAGGCATCATGCTAGCTATGGGCTAACTTGCATCATGCTAGCTATGGGCTAACTTGCATCATGCTAGCTATGGGCTAACTTGCATCATGCTATCTATGGGCTAACTTGCATCATGCTAGCTATGGGCTAACTTGCATCATGCTATCTATGGGCTAACTTGCATCATGCTAGCTATGGGCTAACTTGCATCATGCTATCTATGGGCTAACTTGCATCATGCTATCTATGGGCTAAGTGCATCATGCTATCTATGGGCTAACTTGCATCATGCTATCTATGGGCTAACTTGCATCATGCTAGCTATGGGCTAACTTGCATCATGCTAGCTGTCACTGCGCGATCTGAGTCGAAACACGATCTGAGTCGCGTCGTTTTGCGCATGCTCAGATTTAATTAATTTACGGCATAACGACAATAACAGAAGATGGGAACAGCAATAATCGAAGATATAGAAGATGGAAATCATTTCAAAAACGTTTTAGTTATCAAATGATATCTATAATTGTTTGATTGCTAACGTTAGCTCATAACACCATTCCAGTAACAGCCGTTGTTGTGTTTGATTGCCAACTTGTAGCCAGCAGTGAACCAACTTGGTCATGTAGCTCCATGTTCACTGACTTTTTTTATTTGTTATTAACTGACGTGAGGGATCATGCCCTGAACATGTGATGTGTTACGCTAAATAATACATTACTGCCATTTCCATCTTCCATATCTTCGATTATTGCTGTTCCCATCTTCCGTTATTGTCGGTATGCCGTAAATTGTTTAAATCTGAGCATGCACAACTCGACGCGACTCAGATCGTGTTGAGGACTCAGATCGTGCAGTGACACTAGCTATGGGCTAACTTGCATCATGCTAGCTATGGGCTAACTTGCATCATGCTAGCTATGGGCTAACTTGCATCATGCTAGCTATGGGCTAACTTGCATCATGCTAGCTATGGGCTAACTTGCATCATGCTAGCTATGGGCTAACTTGCCAGTCCCACCTGTGAAATCCCCCGACGGCTGTAAACACATTTTCGATTAGATATCTCACGTTTTGATGGTAGCCTACTAGCTCCAGTAACAACATATTTGCCTAATGTTTATTTATTACTTGGACGGCGGTGCTGTTCGGCTTTTCGCAAGTTCAGACAGCTAGCTAACGCTACGCCGACGTTTTGCTAACTCTAGTAGATATAATACTATATATCAGGGTTCTCAAGTGTCACGCATTGAGCGTGACAGTCACTCATTTCGGTCTTTTGTCACGCACTCCCGCCACACATTGTATTTCTCACGCAGAAAAACTATTTATAATAGCCTATATTTAATATGCCGCAGCGCCCAACATTTCTCTGCCCGCGCCGCTCTCACTATGGAACCGGCAGAAATCAAGAGTCTCCCCTGGAGGTCTTAGTCGAGCCTGCCGCTTATCAATCAGCCAATCAAAAAAAAAAAAAAAAAGAAAGGGGCTACACCAGACGCGGAGTCAGCTGATTTTGCCGAGGCTTCGGCTCAAATGTTTTGAGTGTAGTAGCCCTGAATGTATTTAGAAAAGTTGACTGACAAATATGAAACGTGGCTTAGTGTCCACTCTCGCTGTAAAAAGCTGCAGCTTCAGGTTTATGGACGCGCTCTGCTGTGGAGATGCTGCGGCAGATGTGACGCGTTTGAGCTCCGTTAATTCTGTTCTCCACCTCCGACGTAGAGCAGCGTTCAGCCACTTCACTAAACTTTGTCTCATTCAGAGACCAGAGACCCAGACGGGGATCTATGGTCAGTCAGAAGGTCTGAGGTCTACCGTATCAGCAGAGCAATCACGTACTGCACAGCAGACTATTGTGCAGGTGGATTATTTTCTGAAATATTGTGACTGTATTCTTGGAATATCCTATTATCACTTTATTTTCACTAAATATCACGACTCCTCCAAATCTCAGAGAGCATGGGATGAGTTATATTTTGAATGTGCAAACGTTTTGGACATGAGCAGAAATCTTGCTCAAACACATCTGAAATATTAAAGTCCAGGGGTTTATTAATCCATTAAAATGAATAATGTATAATTGAGGTGAATAATTGTCAAATGCACATTTAAGGAGGTTACTTCCCCAACAAAAGATGCAAAAGAGAAGGTAAGAGTAAATGATGCCTAAGCTACATGTGTGCTGACTCAGATATAATTAGGAAAGTTGATCCAAAGGAGAATAAATAGTTGAAAGCAATACAGAATACCTGAGAGCCTTACTGCAATATATTCCATTATGTTTTTATATTTGAATTGTAATTTGTGTCCCTTTGCATAAAGATATTTCCAGCATATTGATTCAGAAAAAGGTACTAATAGGTGCATAGAAATTCACCACAATGCAGGAAATGAAGTGTTTAATGCTCAACATTAACATCATAAGTTACCTGGAACCAGAACCCTGTCCTTTGGGCTGCCAGGCCAGCTATGATTATTGGTGCCATCTAACTAACATCTACAAACTGGAAGCTATAATGAACATACACTGGCTATTAACAAGCTGGGCGGGGGGGGAATGTCACTCTTGCCTGTCTTCAAAACTTGAGAGCCCTGCTATATTTCTATAGTATTATATCTACTATATTATCTATAGTATTATATCTACTATATCATCTATAGTAGATATAATACTATATATACTATAGTATTATATTTACTATCTCCTATAGATGCTATAGTAGATATAATACTATAGTATCTATAGTAGATATATTATATCTACTATAGATACTATAGTAGATATAATAGTATTATATCTACTATAGTATCTATAGTAGATATAATACTATAGATAATATAGTAGATATAATACTATAGATACTATAGTATTATATCTAGTATAGTATCTATAGTAGATATAATACTATAGTATCTATAGTATTATATCTATAGTAGATATAATACTATAGTATCTATAGTATTATATCTACTATAGATACCATAGTATCTATAGTAGATATAATAATATAGTATCTATAGTAGATATAATACTATAGTATCTATAGTAGATATAATACTATAGTATCTATAGTAGATATAATACATTTGATCCTGAATGTCACTTTTTGGGCTTCAAAACATCAACAGAAGACTTTTAGTTTACAGGAAACAGTCCCGAAATCACCATCACCAAACTACACCAGACTCCATGTAAATAATCAGGACTTTTAGTGTGTATAGAGCCAGACTCCATGTAAATAATCACTACTTTTAGCGTGTATAGAGCCAGACTCCATGTAAATAATCACTACTTTTAGTGTGTATAGAGCCAGACTCCATGTAAATAATCACTACTTTTACCGTATATAGAGCCAGACTCCATGTAAATAATCACTACTTTTAGTGTGTATAAAGCCAGACTCCATGTAAATAATCAGGACTTTTAGCGTGTATAGAGCCAGACTCCATGTAAATAATCAGGACTTTTAGCGTGTATAGAGCCAGACTCCATGTAAATAATCACTACTTTTAGTGTGTATAAAGCCAGACTCCATGTAAATAATCAGGACTTTTAGCGTGTATAGAGCCAGACTCCATGTAAATAATCAGGACTTTTAGTGTGTATAGAGCCAGACTCCATGTAAATAATCAGGACTTTTAGCGTGTATAGAACCAGCATATCTCCACATGTAAATGTAAATTTCGGGGCTGTTTCATGTTAAACTAAAAGGATCTTACTCTTTAACTAAAAGGTCTATCTCTGTAGGGATCCATCCCATAATGTTGTCAGACTCTTAGAATAATAATCTGAGTCTGTCAGCAGCAACAACAGAACTTTTAGTGGACTAACTGCTGCTGAACATTAGTCCTGTAGGGTTACATTACAGCCTGGTTCCGGTTTAATTCTGGACCAGTTTCACAGATTGTTGTTCCATCAGACACAGAGACATGGGCTGTGTCTCAAATCGCCTACTTGCACACTTCACGCACTTAGTTTTAAGTATATAATGTAGATAACGAAAAAGTCAGAGCACTGAAAGTACCCGGATGACCCCCTAAAAAAAGTCAAAAAGTTCAGTGTAGAACGATGGACACTACGCACACTAAACCTGCGCCATCTTGACTACAAAGCGGAAAGGGGAGGGACCAGGGACGTCGACCGGCAGCTGATTGGACGAACGCGTCACGTGCATACTAGCTCTCGCAGATTTTACATCCGAGCTTAATGGCGGCCAGATGGCGGCTCGTTTGGAATACGATCTCGAATTTTACGAAAATAGTTCACCAAAACGTGTTTCTGAAGACATTTTAAGCGAGAAATAGGCCATGCAGTTGCTGAATCTGTCTTCATTTCAGATCAACTAAGGTCAGTTTAGAAGATTTTCATCAGATTTTGAGAGGCGGCGAGCCGAGCCGACCGCTCGTCATTTCCGGTAAGTGTTTTATCATAAGTGTTCCATTTGGGACGATACTGACCATCGACAGTGGGCACTACAGCAGTAAGTGGTCAGTGTACATTAGCAGTGTACTGACCGAAGTAGGCGGTTTGAGACACAGCCAGAGAGTCCAGGTTAAATAAACCCTGAAGTTACCCTTTAAAGTCTAAAACAACAAAGAAAAAATGGCCAAACATTAATTTAAAATATGGAAGGTGGTCGTCTAGTCCCACTTTATTACAATCAGAATATTCACACGTTTAGTTAATAAAAACAGTGAGCGAGTCTTTAGTTAGTAATTATTTATTAGTTTCTCGTCTCATTATCTCCACCTGGTGGTCGGATCAAGAACATCAGAGTTACTGAGCTGGAACAGACTGCAGCAACTCAACAGTTATAATGACAGAATATTGTATTTATAATTTTTGGGATGTTTAGAGCTTAAAGTTTCCTCTTTGATTAACCAGCTTCTGCAGGTTCTGTCTCACGCCGCTGAAGTAACGCTCGATGTCTTCCTTCTGCCTCGTGAATCTGTTATAATAAGCCTCAACGTATTCGTCAGAGTGTGATGGCCAATAACTAGACATGTAATACTCGGTGTTTGAATCATCATCCACCAGATGTGAACTATCCGGAGCCCTCGGACCAGGTAGAACTACGGGTCTCACCCAGCACTTCCCCTTGACCGTTTCCCTGTGCTCTTTGAACAGCGTGTCCAGGTCTCTCAGGTAAGTTTCGATGAGTCTCTCCACAGGGCCGCAGGTTTGAGCCCCTCCGAGTCTCACCAGGTGAATCAGCATCTGGACGTGGAAGGCTGCCCCGTTCACCCAGGCCTTCAGAGCCTGAGGCGACATGTGGCCGTCCCTCACCATGGAGTTCTTCAGCCTGGTGAGGGCGGCGCTCAGCTGGACCTCGATCCGTCTGATGTCAGCCGCCAGTTCGTGGTCGTCGTTGATGTGCATCTCGCATCTCTTCAGGCACTCGTCGATGTGATCCCAGACCTCGGAGGCCTTCTCCTCGGCAAACACGCTCCGCAGAGCGTCCTTTGTGCTCTCAGAAGGACTGAAGAAAGCCGAGTCGATGAAGATGGCGATGGCCAGCGCCCCGAGGCCCGCCAGTGCAGGAGCTGGTGTCAAGTTGCCCAGTTTATCCACCAGGCTCTTCATCCAGTCTGCACCATGCTGTTTGACCAAGTCCTTTTTCCTGTTCTCGTAGTGATGTCTCAGATTGTCTGAAGACGACAGACCTGTGAACATCACAATGCTCTTGTTGACGCTCAGATCTGGAGTATTTCCGTCGTTGAGTCGTTTCACAATACGTTCCTTTTCTTTCTCACGGCTCTCATGACTGCTAATCACATCACCCATCTTGTTGGTATCAGGACCAGATCAAAGATGGAGGTTGTTGTTCTCTGTGTAACGCTGCAACACACAAAGCTGATATTCAGTGAACATGTTCATCCAGCTGGAGAAAATGGACCAAAATACTCAGAAAGTGATGCCAACCAATAACTGGACTATCTGAGAGACCAAGAAGGAAACGATTCACATGGCTGCAACGCCCCTGATAATGTACTGAAACTGGAATTAAAATACATAAACATTAACACGGTTAGCATGATATCATGGCCTGGGGTCTGTTAGCTTTAGCCTCAGTCTGTTAGCTTTATCCTCAGTCTGTTAGCTTTAGCCTCAGTCTGTTAGCATGATATCATGGCCTGGGGTCTGTTAGCTTTAGCCTCAGTTTGTTAGCTTTAGCCTCAGTCTGTTAGCTTTAGCCTCAGTCTGTTAGCTTTAGCCTCAGTCTGCTAGCTTTAGCCTCAGTCTGCTAGCTTTAGCCTCGGTCTGTTAGCTTTAGCCTCAGTCTGTTAGCATGATATCATGGCCTGGGGCCTGTTAGCTTTAGCCTTGGTCTGTTAGCTTTAGCCTCAGTCTGTTAGCTTTAGCCTCAGTCTGCTAGCTTTAGCCTCAGTCTGTTAGCATGATATCATGGCCTGGGGTCTGTTAGCTTTAGCCTCAGTCTGTTAGCTTTAGCCTCAGTCTGTTAGCTTTAGCCTCAGTCTGCTAGCTTTAGCCTCAGTCTGTTAGCATGATATCATGGCCTGGGGCCTGTTAGCTTTAGCCTCAGTCTGTTAGCTTTAGCCTTGGTCTGTTAGCTTTAGCCTCAGTCTGTTAGTATGATAGCATGGCCTGGGGCCTGTTAGCTTTAGCCTCAGTCTGTTAACTTTGGCCTGAGTCTGTTAGCTTTAGCCTCAGTCTGTTACCATGATATCATGGCCTGGGGCCTGTCAGCTTTGGCCTTCGTCTGTTAGCTTTAGCCTCGGTCTGTAGGCTTTAGCCTCAGTCTGTTAGCTTTAGCCTCAGCCTGTTAGCCTTAACCTCAGCCTGTTAGCTTTAGCCTCAGTCTGTTAGCTTTAGCCTCAGCCTGTTAGCTTTAGCCTCGGCCTGTTAGCTTTAGCCTCGGTCTGTTAGCTTTAGCCTCGGTCTGTTAGCTTTAGCCTCGGTCTGTTAGCATGCTATCATATCAAACAGGTTCCAGACTCCAGATCAGCTGCAGATGATGATTCCAGATGTTCTTGATCAACAGATCAGTGACTAATCCTCGCAAACCTTCAGACAGTAAAGTTCTTACCTCAGATCAGAGATGTTTGTCCAGACCTGCTCTCAGCTCCACTTCAGTCTCCGTCTGCTGGAGATATTTTCGGCCCAAATTTGGAACTGACCTTTGAAAGTGAAAGTTTATTCAGATGAGCATAAACAGAGTGATGGAGCCCCCTGCTGCTCCCTGTAGACATCTCATATCTACCAGGTAGATCCCATCAGAACACCTCCTCAAGAAAAGCTCCTGAAAATAATGCTTGACCTTTAAATAATAGGAAAACTCTAACACGTGCTGTGTGTGTGTGTGTGTGTGTGTGTGTGTGTGTGTGTGTGTGTGTGTGTGTGTGTGTGTGTGTGTGTATGTGTGTGTGTGTGTGTGTGTGTGTGTGTGTGTGTGTGTCTCTGTGCATGTTGTAGGATTATGTTGTTAGAATATAGTATACGACCTCAGAGGTCAATCTGACATTGCTCACTCTCTGTTTTGTCTGGGTGATGAAGAAGCCATCCGGTCTTCCGAGTGATAAGACATCATTAAAAGTACAGAAGAAAACTTAAATCATGAATCATAAACCCTCTTCAAAGATACAGGACTAATTAAAAAGCAAAATTATTTGAACAGAGAGTGATCGTCTTTTTCGACACGTTGGTCGTTTTCCCGTTTTTTTTTTTGTCACTTTTTTCGACATTTTAGTCACTTTTTTCAATGTCAAGGTCAAGGTCAAGGTAGGTCAAGGTAAACTTTATTATCCACGAGTAGGAAACTCATGTGGTCACCATCACACGCTCCATTGTCATACAGCTACTGCATAACATTAAAAAGAAATACAAAAAATGTAAAGAAAGAAAAACAAAGACAAGACAGTAAAAAGATGGAAGAAACATGACAAGCATGTATGAATAAATTAAATAGTTGAGTGCTGATATATACAGTATGCTCATAGTTTAAAGGCCATGTTGCAGGTTAACCACCATGGTTGATTAGTGGGTACATAAAGCACTCAAGAAATGTACATCACTGTTAAAAAATGTCTCTAAAAAGGGTTAAATAGTGTTAAAGGCCAGTCTTTGTCATTTTTTGGTATTAGTGTTTTTTAACACAATTCGATGATGACATCACGTTGGGTAGACGGGCCTCAGCCTAGCACTAAAACTACAGTACTACTACAGTACTACTACAGTACTAGCTAGAACTATGGTGACTGACTGGGATGAGGAAGAGGTGTTTTTACTGTTAGTGAATAGCACTGAGTGAAAGTCAATGTTTTCTTTATATCTAGTGTCAGTGATCACGTCTTTATGTCAGATAAGGTAAACTATCTAGATCTAGAAAATAGAAGGCATCATGCTAGCTATGGGCTAACTTGCATCATGCTAGCTATGGGCTAACTTGCATCATGCTAGCTATGGGCTAACTTGCATCATGCTAGCTATGGGCTAACTTGCATCATGCTAGCTATGGGCTAACTTGCATCATGCTATCTATGGGCTAACTTGCATCATGCTAGTGGTGCGTTCTTTTTGCCTCGCAACTCGTATTTTACGAGGTCAAAGTCGTAAACACGCCCCCTGACCTCGTATTTACGAGTTCGGAACTCGTACATCCACCGAGGTACCCGAGCTGAAAATCCAACATGGCTGCCCCCTGTAATGACTGTTGTAAAAGCTGTAGTAACGTAGTTATAAGCACTTCTGTGTTATTTGTGTCACACTAAATCAGTCGTACACGCAGCGCTGTCTTCTATCTGTGTTTTCACGCGGTTTGTATGCACAAAAAAACAGCATATACGTTGTTTAAACTGCCGCTGCTAACAATGGCTAACCTGGCGAGAGCTAATGGAAACAATGAAAATCCCACTTGCAAAAATAACGCATTCAACTCGTGTGTGACGTCATTCCCAGTTGCGACCTCCGACTTCTGAGGCAAAAAGAACGCACCATAACTACAGGCTAACTTGCATCATGCTAGCTATGGGCTAACTTGCCAGCCCCACCTGTGAAATCCCCCGACGGCTGTAAACACATTTTCGATTAGATATCTCACGTTTTGATGGTAGCCTACTAGCTCCAGTAACAACATATTTATTTATTTATTACCTGGACGTGGGTGCTGTTAGCTTTTCAGAAGCTTAGACATGCTAGTTAGCTAAAGCTACACAAAGGTTTAGCTAACGTTAGCGCAACAGCGTTAGCCTAGCTAGCCTGCTAGATAATTACTACGACCTTCGGGGTTTCCTATATCTGCGTCCATGTTGTCAACATAAGACCTGTAGAGTTAGTGCTCCTTTTGTACCATCATGTTATTGAATGAAATGCTACGCTTTGCTCCAACGAGATGGGTGGGTTTGTGTTACGTTACACATAAAGCTAACTGGCGATCGTTAGCATCCCGTATGCTAGCGGAATTAGCTAGCTAACGTTGCGTAGCCAGCCAGCACGACAGCTAACACATCCACATGTGTCTCTGATGTATAGCTACATCCATGCTTTCACCCCAGAGACCGGGGCTTGTTTCCCGTGAGTCACGTTTGCTTTCCCTATTGTTTTCCTTCACCCAGCCCGCCGTCCATAGCTGTCTCGCGTCCCCCCGGTCTCTGGAGGACGCAACGCGAATCTCAGGAAACGAGCTGGCTGGCTGGCTACGGAACGTGCTAGCTAGCTAATTCCGCTTATGTTGGCACTGTGGACGCTGATATAGGAAATGGTTTCCTATATCTGTGATCGTTAGCATCCCGTATGCTAGCGGAATAAGCTAGATATCGTTGCATAGCCAGCCATCAATTTTGGCAGTAGTTTCGGCAAGCTAACCACGACAGCTTTGCCAGCTAACACATCCACATGTGTCTCCATTTCAAACATCACTGCAGGTTGGCTGCATTTAGCAGCAGAGGTTGATTGTGGGCGTCGTGGTTAGCTCGCCGAAACTACTGCCGAAAGTTGCTGGCTGGAGTGGCTACAGAACGTGCTAGCTAATTATCCACTCGCATACGTACAAGCTCACTATAGCCTTGTATGTAACGTAACAAAACAAACATCTCGTATGAGCGAAGCTTAACATTTCATCGAATAAAAGTATGCTACAAAAGCAGCACTAACGCCACGCCTCATGTCGACAACGTGGATGCAACAAGAAGGCAGTCATAATATTTACGTAGCAGGCTAGCTAGGCTAACGTTAGCAAACGTCGGCCTAGCTAGCTGTCTAAACTTGTGAAAAGCCAAACAGCATCCCGTCCAAGCTGTGTTTCACTTTCCCTGCAATATTATTATACACATAATGAAGACACATGAGCTGTTTCTCAATGTCAAGGAAGGATCCTCCGAAGCCAGAATTTGGAGGATGCTACGTCATCGACGTCCGTCGAAGGACCGTTCCAATGTCGAGGATCCTCAGAATTCCACCAAGGACTGAGTCCTTCGTTCAGAGAATTTCCCATAGACAGCGAAGGATGCATATGTGTATCCTTCACGCTCCCAGATCACCCACAATCCTATGCGCGGCTTTGCCGGCTCGTTTAAAAAAATTAAATGGCGGACCTAAGCGAGAGATTGAGCGGCATCGCTGACGGCGAAATAATCATTTAAATGTAAGTATCTTTAGTGTTTGCCGTACATTTGTTATCACCGTTAATGTGCTACATCAATGTAAAGCTTAACGCTTTAATGCTGGTACAAATTGCTATCGTAATTAGGTAGATACACCCCGAGCTAACGTTAGCTAACAGACCTATCATTTAACATTATAGGCTGTTAGCTAGCTAGGTTGTCTTTTTGCCATTTTAAGTTTAATGTCTGGTAGCATTTTCATCTCTTTTTATATGCCGTTACTGTAGCTATATGCGTAACGTTAGCAGAGATGTAGATGGTGTGTTTATCAGTTGTAACTTCAGGATGGGAGGTAACTCCTTTTTAACTTCACTAGCAACGTTAAATGAGTGCTAAAATGTACGAGTAGTTTCCCATGTCACAAGTATAACTTTCCGTAACATTACGTTATAGCATTCATAACGATAAACATATTTTTGTTGTGTTTACTGTCTTTAACAGGTACTAAGGAACAAACTGAGGCGGTCACTGAGGATGGGAAAGCCAGAAGGGAGAGATGAGGAGGAGGAGGAGGAGGAGAGGGAAAGCAAAAGACAAGAGAGCAGGGAGACCGACGCCAAAGAGATGCTGAATAGATTTGCTATAGCCTAGTAGAGATTGGCATTCATAAAATAAATGCTTTAAATTAACTGGTTTGTCTGTCTTTAAGTTTTTGGGTGTGTGTATATAATATAAACTGTTTTTCAGTGTCTATTTTTCCATCAAATTCTGAGCTGGAAACAGGAAACTTCTGACTGGGTAATTATATAACTAGTTAGGTATACAAGCCCTAAAAAGACATGAACGAAACGTGCATCTGTATTATAACATTTATTCAACATTACTATATACTGTACACAAGTATATTCAACATGAAGCGGCGATCAGACTCAGCTGCAGACGATGGTGTTGCTTCCAGACTGCAGACAGAAGGAGAAAGCTTTAGATTAGTCCAGTAGTTATCTAACCTGTTCTGGTAACATTAGAAAGCTTTAGATTAGTCCAGTAGTTAACTACCTTTACTGTTAGTGGGTGTTTATCAATGGTGTTGTTATGACTTTTCATATGTTGGTTGTAGCCTTGTAGCTTGTGTGTTTACAGTACTATTTCTCACTTGCAGTTTACTGCATATCATACTGCCTGTGGTAGCTCACTACCTGGTAGCGTTTACCTTGTTGTAGTTGCTGATTATATTTTGCACCGCATTTGTTTGAAAGCTAGAAGCTACTAAACAATGAGCTAATGTTACATGTATGCAGTAAACTACAAGCTAATATAAACTGAAACTGCAAACTTAATGGAATTAAGATTACTTGATGCAATTCTCCTTACCGGTAAGTGTTAGCTATGACAACTAGAAACATGAACTCCCACGAGTTTTTAATTTGTTGACATGGGATAAATAAGAGAAATGACTATTGCTTACATTATAGCCTATCAGTGTTGGTAACGTTACCTACCTTTGCACGTTGCGAGTAAAGTTGCCGACAGAATATTCTCCTCCTGCAAGCAGACTGACGCTGAATCCCCTTCTTCATCTCAACAAAACAAATGCACAGCACAGCTCATAGTTCCACATTCATTTCATCCAGTGTTTTGAAATGCAGCGCGGAAGTGAAGGCGAAACATTTTACATGACGCAGGCACGCAATGACGTGCACTTGGTAGCCTGTTCCAATGTACGAGTTCTCCGAATGCTACGGAGGACTCTGGCCTAGCCTCTGAAGGATCCTTCCTTGGAAGGATTAGTCCTACCAAGGAAGGATCCTTGACATTGAGAAACGGCTATGGACTCGGTCGAGACCAAAAGTCATATTTTGTAAGACCAGTGGCAGAGACCGAGTGTCAGTACACGATCCGTTCCGCCTGCGCAGAATTGCGTAGCAGAAAACCTGTGCGATTTGTACCACGCATGCGTTAAAAAACACTTGACGGCAACTGGCAGCATATTTTTCTTGACGTCATTGTTGTGTTGTTTATGTTGATAGTTTTACTGGTAATACTTCGTCTTGACCATAGACCATTAATTTATTATTAATATACCTGTCTATGGTCTTGACTAATAACGCAACGAAGTGTGAACGTACAAAAGTGTCCTTTCAAAGACGGATGACAGCTCTTCCAGCCACCACTGCTGTATACCACTATAGTAGCTACATGCTAACGGCAGTAAACATGTCATCTTGTCGGCCTTTATTGTTAAATTCTCCCCAATTCTGGGTCTCATTCCTGCTGAAACATGTCCGATTGGGTAGTGTTTGGTTCAGAAGTCTTTATCTGAGATTTCTCACGTTAGAAAGTGCTGCTTTGTTCCACTATCTAACGTTAGCATACTCCTAGCGGCTAACGGCTACGTAGCATGCTAACGCGACATAGCTGTAATCTTGGCCAATGCTGGTAATTTCTCCCAAAATTCCGGTCACTTTAGTGCTGGACCATGTCCGGTTGTGTAGTGTTTGGTTTAGAAGTCTTTATTGGTGGTTGTTCGCGGTAGCAGCGGAGTATATAGCAGGACTTTACCGTGAAAAATCACCACCGTTGGCCAAGATAACAGATATGTTGCGTTAGCATGCAGCTACATAATAGTTATGTATGCACATGCGCAGAACGGACCGGTAATCGTGCAAGCGTAGAACTGATCAGCTGGGGTCGTAAAAGCATGAGCCTCTGCGCATGCGAAGAACGGATCGTGCAGATGGAACGGATCGTGTACTGACAGTCTCCCCAACGTGACATCACGCAATGCATTGTGGGGGAAAAACAAACCGCTGTAAAATAGTACTACTTTTTCGTGTTATATTCCGTTTTGTGATAGGCTACCCAACAACATCAGATACAATGGATAACAGTTTAAATGTTTATTACCAACAAGCAATTAGCGCAAATTCGTTGGAAAATTAACCCTGCAACATGGCCTTTAACGTGGTGTAATGTACCTAACCAACGAATGATTAATGATCACCACATTTCTCTCTGATATTGCTCCTCATAACCACTGAAAACTGTCTAATCAAATCTAACCCAAATTCCTATTATTATGGACGTTATCTGACATGAAGCGTTTCTGCTTCATTAGAGCCCAATCAAAGGAAAAGCTTAACGTGGTTTAATGTACCTAAACAGCGATCTGTGATCACCACATTTCTTTTTCTATTTTTTGACAGTTTTCAGTGGTTATGAGGAGCAATATGAGAGAGAGATGTGGTGATCATTGATCATTGTTTAGGTGCATTAAACCACATTAAGCTTTTTCTTCGCCATATGCGCCAATGAAGAAGAAAACGTTAATGTGAGATAACTTCTATAATCGTTGGATTTCGGTTTAGTTTTTTTGACAGGCTTAAGTGTTGATGACTAGATCTGGTAATCATTGATCGTTGTTCAGGTACATTAAACCACATTAAGCTTTTTTACATTAAGCCTTTTAGAATGTCCCGACAGGCAGAGATATGAAGAGAGAAGAGTGTAACCAGCGCGGTTGTGTGTCTGTCTGTGTGTGTGTGTGTCTGTGTAACTGTTAATGGACTGTATTTATATAGCGCTTTTCTAGTCTTAACGACTACTCAAAGCGCTTTAACATAGTACAGGAACCATTCACCATTCACACACATTCACACACTGTGGCCGAGGCTGCCGTACAAGGTGCTCATCAGATAAACATTTACACATATTTACACTCCGATGGCGCAGAATCGGGGGTAACTCGGGGTTCAGTGTCTTGCCCAAGAACACTTCGACATGGGACTGCAGGGCCGGGGATCGAATCACCCACCCCCGTGCTGACCACTGGACCCCCGTGGTGTCCACTGGGCCCCCATGCTGACCATTGGGCCCCCGTGCTGACCACTGGGCCCCCATGCTGACCATTGGGCCCCCGTGCTGACCACTGGGCCCCCATGCTGACCACTGGGCCCCCATGCTGACCATTGGGCCCCTGTGCTGACCACTGGGCCCCCGTGCTGACCGCTGGGCCACCGTGCTGGCCGCTGGGCCACCGTGCTGACCACTGGGCCCCCGTGCTGACCGCTGGGCCACCGTGCTGACCACTGGGCCCCCATGCTGACCATTGGGCCCCCGTGCTGACCACTGGGCCCCCGTGCTGACCGCTGGGCCACCGTGCTGGCCGCTGGGCCACCGTGCTGACCACTGGGCCACCGTGCTGACCACTGGGCCCCCGTGCTGACCATTGGGCCCCTGTGCTGACCACTTGGCCACCGTGCTGACCGCTGGGCCACCGTGCTGACCGCTGGGCCACCGTGCTGACCACTGAGGAACGTTATGTTCTAGGAACTGCAAAATCCCTCCAGTCGGAAAGCGGCTAATGACAGAGACTAGAGCCAAATGACTCGTTGGGAGTTGAGCAGCAGTTTCTAATAGTGAGATTAGCAGAGGAAAGAGGTGTCTATGGGATGTAGAGGTTCTATGTATGTCCTATTTATCCACCAAACTTGTTATTCAACTATGACAAGGTAACATCGGTTTTGCATTCTATCACCCCTTTAAATGCGCACTGTTTTGTTAATTTTTCTTTTATTACTTTCACAGTATTCTACACATAAGCGAACACACACTACTCCTGGCATTCTATTGGTTAGGGGGTTTTGGCAGGGTTGAAGATTTGCAGGCACGGAAGCATCCTAAGTGGGAAGAGAAGGGCTCAAGCTTAGAGCAGGAGACCCGTCCAAGCATAATGTTTAACCAGAAGCAAATCCAAGCACGAGCAGTGGCTATTTTACGTTTTTCAGGGAAGGTATGCAAAATCATAACATAAAATCAAATGAGAAATGCTCTTTACCTCTACTTCTGAGTCATGCGTTTGTGTCCTCTGAGCTCCCACACACTGTCTGAATGTGAGGAGAGCCAGACGGACCTGCCAGAGAAAATTAAACTCAGTAGATGTTTGGTTCACCGTCAATAAAAACCACCATTTCCTCCATGCTGTGTTGTCTGTGTTGCAGTCATGGCGTTCCCTCGGCTGTCTGCCGCCATGCTGTTGGCTTCATTCATCCTTCTTCTCTACTGCACGACATCCTCAGCTGAGTCACACATCCTCCGTTGTCTCACCCTCCTAGAGGGTGAATGCAGAGTCTCGCTAACGTTGCCAGTGTGGCGCCTGGCGTTGGAGGTCTGGTTGCTCATACGTCATCACAAACCCAGAAGCACAGGAGAAAATGTCTTTACGACCAGGGAGACAGAGAAAAGTTCAGTTTCCTCAAATCAAGACCACGATTGTCTTAAGAAAGTAGAATATCATAGTCATGTGCAAATCATCTGATAAGTCAATATAGAATACACATTATGTAGGAAGAGCGCATGACATCCACCGACATATTTAAGTCTTTAGCATACACTATGTCACTTCATACAACAGTCTCTAAAAGAGAGGAGGGAGAAATAAATGATCAACTACGACTTCCTAAGAAATCTCTAAGCAACTTCAGGTTCTCTTATCCAGTGTGTTAAGTTTCAGGCAAATAGCTAATTATATTATGAAGTTACAACAGCTTCCTGTTTTATGGTGAAACATGGAAATTCTCCACCTCGCCACGGCAACACCATTCCACGAAAACACAAAAGCTTTGCAATTAGTCATCGTTAAAGTCTTGATTTGCTGCTGACGCAATTTGAAAAAAAAATCTGTTGAGTCTTCTGGATGGAGTTTTAAAAAGTTTAATACCTGTAAGGCCCTAAAATGGCGTGTTGGTAAATGACCCGTGGGTCGTTGCTATCAACTATTCCTTCACAGTTCAGGTCACATCAGTCAGAGGATTATACCAGCCAAATATCATCTCCTTAGGATGAGGGCATAAAATACAATAAAAAATGTAATTATAATAACAAATTAATATTTGTTTGTCAGGGACCAAGCAGTAAAACAATGAGGAAAACAGGAGTTATTGTTGAAAAGTGGGTTTTTATTTACCCAAGAAAATGCAAAAACCAATATAAACCAGGAACTTAATATCTACCCTATAAAAGAGGTCAACACAATATAACTTAACCCAAAAATAGCAACAACAAAACAAGATATGAACTCCTCCTTGAAGGAGAACAACCCATATCTGCTCATCAAACAGCTTTTGAGTCAATTGTCCAATTATTTTAGGTCCCTTGAAATGAGAGGACTATGTATGAAAATGTGCGTAATTCCTAAACTCTTCCTCCTTAAAAAAATAAAGCTGAAAGGCTGCACTACAATTTCATCTCAATGATTTCTTTTCAAATCCATTGTGTTAGCGCACAGGGCCAGAAATATGAGAATTGCAACCTGGTCTCACAGAATCCCATGAAATGAACACGGCCCCATAACTCAACATCTGTGGCAGTTTCACGGAATCACCGACATTTCTGTGACGGATCCGCGATGCCATGTACGTCAATGACAGGCATCACCGTGGTCCACCCACAGACTCCTGATCAGTTTCTTTCTGCCAGTCGGCTGCAGCAGAGAAGCTGATACAGCTTTGATATTATTGGTATTTTAGCCCAATAATCGCTGTTTTTATCAACATTTATTCACCAGATCGTATCATGGTTTTTATGTATTTCTTTTACTGTTATTACTTCGGTCTATTTCGGCCAGGGAAGCTGGATGGCTTTATGTTTATTGATATTTTTTAACTATAACGCTACATCTATCAACATTTATTTAGATGTTATCATGGTATTCATTTCTTTATTTTAATCATATTATTTTGGTCTTATTACCGGTGAAATATTACAGTAAATAAGACAGAAGAGTACGTTACGATATGAGCCGAGCTGGGCGCATTCAAAGCAGGTATCCCACAATGCAACGCGGCCATTCATTCAGAGAATCTGACAGTGATCAGCGAGTCTTTAACATCAGTATCTCTTCAATGTTCATATATATAATCTGTGGTTTTGTCACCAGCAACAACACGTTGCTCAGTTTTCTTCCAGTAAGTTATGCACCGTAATAATGTTTTTAAAAAATCATTTGAAGACTCAGAAGTGACGTAGTACGTACCGCTCTGCATCTGTGAAAGATTGCTGCACTTTGTAGCCTATGTGAGAATTCATACAATAAAAATACCAATAATGAAAAAATAGTGCTTTATACTTTATGTTTGGCTCATTTGCATTTGTTTTGACTTGTTCTGTTGTGAAAAACAAAAAATTAACTATTTACAAAGAGAAGCATTTTTTATTTTATTGTCCATGCATCGTTATTTAAAAATGCAATTTTCTAATTTTCCGGTTGATGAAAGAAGAAGAAATACATAAACCATGATAATATCTGGTGTATAAATGTTGATAAAAACAGCAATTATTGGGCTACAAATACCAATAATATCAAAGCTGTATCCAGCTTCTCTGCTGCAGCCGACTGGCAGAAAGAAACTGATCAGGAGTCTGTGGGTGGTCCACGATGATGCCTGTCATTGACGTACATGGCATCGCAGATCCGTGAAACTGTCAGAGATGTTGAGTTATGGGGCCGTGTTCATTTCACGGAATTCTGTAAGACCAGGTTGGAAAAATGTGTCACTGTCCAATATTTCCCAACCTAACTGTATACTGACTTGGCAAAACCAAATTACATACACAAGGAAAAACCAAGATGGACATAATTTGTCAGTAATACAAATTAACCCAACCTGAAAAGGTCAGCTGCTTGGGGGGGGGGGGGGGGGCCACGGCACTGAGAGTGCAAAGTTATTTGAGTTTTTTTTCTTCTAACAGGCAGTTATTGTGCAATGAGCCACAGCATCGCTATATAAAGGGAGGTGACTTGTAGTAAGTTCAACAGAACTCAGCACATCAGACTTCTTACTGCCCATCATCATCATCACCATCATCGCCATCACCACCATCATCGTTCACTGTCAGCAGACATGTAAGTAGACAGTAATGTATTATCTTCTCACGGCAGCTTGTTATTTAATCTCTTGATGCGCGTCCTGGAACACGATGTTGTCGTTGAGGACGAATTTGAAACTAATGTATTTCAATGGGAAGCATCTTTCATGATAACAGCACGACTACGGTAGTCAGTAGTATTGAAAAGCCGCGTAGGGAGGTTGGTTGGGAGGTTGGTTGGGGGGGTGGACGGGTCAAACAACACAGGACTTTCACCCCGAAGACCGGAGATCAGGTCCCATGTGTGGCAGTTCCTTTTCCATTGAAAACTGAGTGACATCTGTTTTCTCTTTTGAAACGCAACGAGAGAAAGTTCCTCCCTCCTGTATTCTCGCTGGTGCCGCTTAAATCATGTATCACCAGACAGAAATGGTTTGACATTGTGTGCGCAATGCATTGCGGGCAACGTAGTGTCCGGCTGAGAATAGTTGAATAGCATACTGGCTTCCGCACAACGTTACCCGTGATGAATTGCAGCAGAGCGGGGTAGGCATAGCAACGCCGCGTAGCAGGCAACGACGAGAGCGCGGAGGGCTAGAGGAGCGAGAGAGAGAGAGAGACAGACCAAAGACGAGAGTGAGAGAAAGCGCTGCAATTTAAAAAAAAAAGTACTGCTGCAAGTTTCATCACCTAGTAAGAAACCCACAATTGCAGTGTCATGAGCAAATGTCTACAATGAGCAGCTTCAAAGAACGTAGAGTGATTTCTAGCTCGTAGTGTGAAAAAAAGTATTTATTTGAATATCTCACGAAAAAAAGTAAAATGAACTGAACTTTGAACTAGTTCAGAATTAAAATTGTGAACTTTGAACGTGAACTGTTCACTTTGAGCATGTATGAACTGAACTTGAACTAGTTCAGAAAATCTGTGAACTGGCACAACACTGTGCAGGGGTACGTGTCCCCCTAGGGATACTCTGGAGGACTGAAGGGGTACGTGTCCCCCTAGGGATACTCTGGAGGACTGAAGGGGTACGTGTCCCCCTAGGGGTACTCTGGAGGACTGCAGGAGGTACATGTCCCCCTAGGGGTACTCTGGAGGACTGCAGGAGGTACATGTCCCCCTAGGGATACTCTGGAGGACTGAAGGGGTACGTGTCCCCCTAGGGGTACTCTGGAGGACTGCAGGAGGTACATGTCCCCCTAGGGGTACTCTGGAGGACTGAAGGGGTACGTGTTCCCCTAGGGGTACTCTGGAGGACTGCAGGGGTACGTGAGCGCTTTCTTCTAAGTTTTTGTTGCTGTTTTGAAGTTTGTCACTTTTTTAAAGTTTTTGTTGCTTTTTGTCACTATTTTCATTATCGTTCTTCCTTCCTTCCTGTGGTGTAGTCTCATGTACTGTAGTGGGTGTACTGTACTGTATATAGGCCAGAATCTGCCTTTTGGGGGAGGGAGGGGGGACATACCATAGTGGGGGGTCTGGGCGTCCTCCCCCAAGGAAGTTTTGAGCATCAAAGTCTTCATTTCTTGTATTCTGATACACTTTAATGCACCAAGTTACGGTGGAAATAGCTTTAATTAGCCATATACAATTTAAAATCAATTGTCAAGTTATTGTATGATTACTAAAATAGGCTAGAAATCTGAAATCAAACCATGCAAAGCTCTGTGCCCGGCTGTGTTCTGTCTCTGGTCAGGGGGGTACACGGCTTAAATACACAACTCAAATAGGGAACATTATTGAAAAAAGTTTGAGAACCAGTGGCCTAAATAGTATAAATGGGTGCAGCATGTATTCAAAATCTAATTTATTTTGATGTCATTATGTCATCTATATTTGAAAAGTGATATTTAAGGGGAGACACGCCAGGCAAACCATCATTTTTCAATACTGACTTTTTGGGCTACTTTGCTTCTGGAGCATGTCTACTTTCAGACTATTGGGAATAAACATCCCAAATACACATTTAGGTGGTAAAGACTCTGCTATTCAGGCAGGTCTGTAGTTAGTCAACGGGTTGTATGGTTGTTTGTTTAGTTTTATATTGTATTTAAATGTTCTTGTATTTTAATTTGTTGTATTACATTTTATTGTGAAGCACGTTGCGATTTTTATCTGTGAAAGGTGCTGTACAAATAAACTTTACTTACTTAATTACTTGTCTATTTGCGTCCTGTAAATGTCTCCTAAATTCACCAAAAGTTGTCATTAGATAATGTCTTGTGATGGCAAATTACATTTAACACTGTTAGGTTAGGGTGCTTAGATTATAGTTTAAACTTAGAAAAAGGTTTCTAACAGATGGAACAGCTGAAGCCATAAAGCCCTGGCTGAGAAAGAACTCTGAGGCCTTTCTCGAAGGTCTCCGGTCATCTGTTTATCCAAACAACCCTTGATAAGGGGACAGAGGCGCCATAAACTCTCTTATTAGACACAGTTTAATTTCTTCAACAGATGAGACTGCGAAGATGTTATGTCTTCTCCTGTCAACTAGGCCAAAGGGCTTGACATGACTCTTTGCTTTATGTTTGTGTAACTGGGTCTTTGCAAGATCTATGGGGGGGGGGGGGGGGGGGGGAGGGGGGGAAGGAAGGTGGTCACCATTTGTTTTGTTTTACTATATGTTGGTTTTTTCTGGGAGTTGAAACTCAGAGCGCTCTTGCATAGCCACCGAGGTGGCCGTGTTACAGCGTTTCTCCATTTGCAAATGAGAATAAACACTCTATAACCAGAGTTTGGTTTCTGCTCGATGGTCTTCATTTGTTTCACTACAAGCTTTAAACCTTTTATTTACTTACACCGTGTTATTAGGAATCATTTCCACGACAGTCTCATCTGTATATCTACACATAACATTTCAGAAAAGTTGTAATACAAAAATATACGTTTTAATGTAAGAAATTAACAGGAGAAGTTTCACCTGTAATGTTTGATGTTTTATAATCCATAGGCAGTTTTCTCAAAATGTTTATTTCCCAGACTCTGAGTCAGAAATCTCTTCAGCAGCACTTACATTCACCAAACTTTCCATGTCATGCTTGCCAGAAGCTTGGGGGGGGGGGGGGGGGGGACCTGACCGGGCGTGTCTAAACTCCACTGTAACCACATCCATTCATTCACCATGAGGTAGTGCTTCCTGCAGGCAGTGGAGTGAGTTAATCTGCTGAGTGAAGTTATCCCCAGAGACACGTAGCAAGTCACGTTCATTCCAAGTCAATCATGTCTATTATACAGTAGTTATACAGTAGTTATACAGTTATACAGTTATACAGTTATACAGTAGTTATACAGTAGTTATACAGTTATACAGTTATACAGTTATACAGTAGTTATACAGTAGTTATACAGTTATACAGTTATACAGTAGTTATACAGTAGTTATACAGTTATACAGTTATACAGTAGTTATACAGTTATACAGTAGTTATACAGTTATACAGTAGTTATACAGTTATACAGTTATACAGTAGTTATACAGTTATACAGTAGTTATACAGTTATACAGTAGTTATACAGTTATACAGTTATACAGTAGTTATACAGTTATACAGTAGTTATACAGTTATACAGTTATACAGTAGTTATACAGTTATACAGTAGTTATACAGTAGTTATACAGTTATACAGTTATACAGTAGTTATACAGTTATACAGTAGTTATACAGTTATACAGTAGTTATACAGTAGTTATACAGTTATACAGTTATACAGTAGTTATACAGTTATACAGTAGTTATACAGTTATACAGTAGTTATACAGTTATACAGTAGTTATACAGTTATACAGTTATACAGTAGTTATACAGTTATACAGTTATACAGTAGTTATACAGTTATACAGTAGTTATACAGTTATACAGTAGTTATACAGTTATACAGTAGTTATACAGTTATACAGTTATACAGTAGTTATACAGTTATACAGTAGTTATACAGTTATACAGTTATACAGTAGTTATACAGTTATACAGTAGTTATACAGTTATACAGTAGTTATACAGTAGTTATACAGTTATACAGTAATTATACAGTTATACAGTAGTTATACAGTAGTTATAGCCTACTGTAGAAATTGTGTGAATGATGTTAAGCATTCACACAATGTTATTCAAATCTTTTTTTATTATTTGTTTTTCGTTTAGACGGCGACGGCGTTTTTGGGGCTTAAAAACACAAAAAAGTGAAAACCAGCCTCCAGAGTGGAAATCTTAAAAACACCGTCACGTTCCCGTCTAAAAGGGTAAAAACACACTGTGTGAGTGTGTGTGTGTGTGTGTGTGTGTGTGTGTGTGTGTGTGTGTGTGTGTGTGTGTGTGTGTGTGTGTGTGTGTGTCTCTGTGTGTGTGTGCGTGTGTGTATGTCTGTGTGTGTGTGTGTGTCTCTGTCTGTGTGTGTGTGTGTGTGTGTGTGTGTGTGTGTGTGTGTGTGTGTGTGTGTGTGTGTGTGTGTGTGTGTGTGTCTCTGTGTGTGTGTGTGTGTGTGTGTGTGTGTGTGTGTGTGTGTGTGTGTGTGTGTGTGAACGCACCGCAGTGATGATGTCAGGCTTAGGTCACATTTCCACTCAGCAGATCAGCTGGTTATCAACCAGCGTCAGGCTGTTGTGAACTTACCACAGAGTCCCATGTTTTCAATAACTATTCTGCACGTTTGTCTTAAATAACAAAAAGAAACAGTTTTCACTCGATGCCTCAGAACGTCACACAGCGTGGCACAAACATGGAATGTTGCTGAAGCAAAAGCTGATTTCCCAGAGTCCCAGTTAAACCATCACGGTGAACTCTGATAGTTTGGTGCAGCATCGGCTACTTTGATCAGCCAGTCGGCGTCAAAACCTGGAGCAGCTAGACCACTGGACTCATGGACCCGGGGTCAGCTACCAAGTCAAGTCAAACCGTACAATCTTCTAAATCTGTCGGCATTATTGAACTTCTAAAGCCAATCATTCAGTTTAGCGTTAGCTTTACAAAAAACTTTAATTATTCAACATTTATTTTTAAATTAGTGGTATTTCACTTTTCAATGAAATTTACACAAATTAAAACCTTTCCCACTTTTCCAACTATTCTCAATACTTCACTTTCTGTTATTGTTTTAAGCCGGGGGTCTTCAACGTTGTTTAGGCCAAGGACCCCTTAGCTGCAGGAGAGACGGAGTAGCGCCCCCCCCCCCCCCCCCCCTACTACTGTGTACATATTGTATGAAATTAAGTTAAACTGGGCCGGATGGATGAAAATGAATAGATACATATTATTTATACATCATGTTTTAATGTTAAACATACATGTGGAAGGCGCGGTGAATCCTTAAGCTTACCTCTATGTCTACCATACCGGCTACTTTACCTACAGTACGCTCATCTTCAATGTGTAAATTAAATGTTGTTTTTTTCACAAAAAGGCCAAATTATTTAATTTAAAAAACATTTTTTAATTTAACCAATTATCTAACCCTCCTAATTATAGGTTGGATTCATATTATTGTATATTTTCAGACATATTTGAATTTTTGAAAAAAGAAACTTTCAAAAACATTTTAGACAGGATTTTGCAACCCCCCCTGCACTTACTCTGAGGACCCCCTAGGGGTCACGGACCCCCTGTTGAATATCTCTGTTTAAAGGTATTCATCCCATTTAGCTTTAGCAACGTTGCTCTTGTTCCACATCTTTCATACATTTGGAGTTCTTCTAACACATTTCAGCCATCAATTCAGTGGAGCTTCAGCTTTTCTTTACATTATTGGTGTAATTCAACATTTTAATGAAATCCATACTAATTAAAACCACTCCCACTTTTCTAACTATTCACACTAAATGCATTTTAGCCATCAATTCAGCGTAGTGACAGCTTTTCAGCATTCACACACATTTACTGCAGGAAATGCATTTTCTAGTTGTTCTGTAGTCTAACTGTATGTATTAGTTACTTTATATATTATCTGTCAATCAGGGCATGAAGTTAACTTTTTTGACCACCAGCCACTGTGGCGGGTGGATTAAAAAATCCACCCGCCACAGTGACTTTTTACCAGCCAGATTTTTTTTTTTGCCTCATAAAGGTGAACAACAGGAATTACTGTGTCTCTCTGATCCTATCCTGTCCTATTCATCGTAGCCTGTGTATTAAGACTTGTTGATCTTTACATTGTTAGTTAATTTCCTATCCTGGTCTCGGACACACATTCATTCATACGGTTTGAGTAGCTACTTATTGGACTTTAACTTATTACACTTACAATAATGAGCGTAGCTGTCCTCAATTTAGGTTATTATGTACGTCTCATCTCCGTTTTTTCCTGCATTCACCGTGTGATTGTGTCCGTGTCCGTGTCCGTGTGTGTGTGTGTGTGTGTGTGTGTGTCCGTGTCCGTGTGTGTGTGTGTGTGTGTGTGTGTGTGTGTGTGTGTGGCAGCAGCTTTCAGAGTGAAACATCGCTACAGCTACATTGATGTTAAAATTTCTACCAGTTGGCAGGACGGTCTGAAATGTTCTGCACGGTCTGTCGCTGTACGTTTTGTTGTAAATGTGAAATGTTCGAGTCACACACGTCTTGTCTTCATTATCAGAAACAAGGAAATGAATTTGACCCGTTCTCACTACCGATTGGTCAGTGGCTGCACGTGGGACTGCTGGGATTGTCGCGAGTAATGCAAATGCGATAGGGGGCCCCGGCTGTCAATCAATGTCTTCCAGTGATGCAGGCCCCTGATTGGTCTGGGCCCGTAAGCAACCGCGTACCCTGCTTACCAATAGTTGCGCGTCTGAATCACTCAATTCTCATTGGCTACCCGCCAATGTGGCAGGTAGATTGACAGTGTTACCCGCCAATTGCAAAATTCACCCGGGCGGTGAATAATAATAATAATAATAACTGTATAATTTGGCGGGTGGGCGGGGTGTTAATTTCATGCCCTGCTGTCAATGCTGGATTATGGTGATATTTTATACATGCATGCAAATCAATCTTCTCTGAAAATGCTGGACTCAGTGTACCGTGCAGCACTAAGATGTGTAACTAACTCTGGTCCATCAGAGGAGAAACAGCTTAGACTCACTCTAAACACATTTGTTGCCGCTGCCCCCCCCCCCCCCGCTTTAGCGTCTATTTTAAAATCAATCAGACAATAATTAAAATTAAAACTTCTCCTGTATAGAAGAAGATTAAAACTAGCGATTGAGACCTTAAACTCATTATGAAGATGTTTCCTGAGGTAATTAATCAAGAGAGAAGTGGTTCATATAGACTTCTAAAGAAAATAAAACATCAGCTCTTCAGATTAGTTTGGTTCTCAGGTTATAAAAACCACCTCAACATTTCCTCCATGCTGTGTTGTCTGTGTTGCAGTCATGGCGTTCCCTCGGCTGTCTCCCTCCATGCTGTTGGCTTCATTGATCCTTCTTCTCTACTGGACGACGTCCTCAGCTCGGTCACATGACCCCCCGTCCTCCGCTGTCGTCTCCCCAACCTACAGGGTGAAGAGAGACCTGCCTGCCGACACCAGAGGGAAAGTGGATAAATCTTTGGAAGTGGCAAAAAGCTTCCTCACTGTCGTTAAAGAAGGTTTTGAAAAGATTGATACCAGAAAGTTGTCAGCTGCGATGAAGAGTCTCGCCAACGTCGCCAGCTTGGCGCCCGGCGTCGGAGCTCTGGTCTCCGCCGCTGTCAACATGGTCTTGATCTTAATCCCTCAGGATGACCCGGTGCTAATCAAGGTGCAGAAAGGGTTTGAAGAAGTGAACAGGAAGCTGGACTCTATCTCCATCCAGATCTCAGACCTGGCAACAGACGTAGAATGGTTTAACTACGCCAGCGTCTACTCTCAAGACGAAGTCCGCATCCTCAACTCCTGGAAGAAGTTCAGTGAGCTTCTTCAGGACCCTTACTCGGTACAAAGTGAAGAGGAGAAACTCCGACTGGCAGAAGCATTCACCAACTACTATGAGAACACAGGAACTGAGGCCAGTGTGGCCAACTTCTTCCATTACCTGACGGTCACAGACACGTCTCTCAGTGGAAACCTCAACGACCTGCTGAGGAGGAAGTTTAAATGCGACGTTCACGAGATCGGCAAATATAACATCTATTTCAGTCGTTTGCTGTGGCAGGGGATGGTGATGAACCAGTTCTACTGGAAACTGATCGGGTTGAATTCATCAGGTATAGAAACCAAACACACCCAGATGTTCAAAAACGTCTCCACAGCTCAGAAATCAGCTCTGGTCTACTGCCTGGACAACCACATGGATTATGTGAAGGAAGACGTGGTGAAGATCAGGAAAGGACTCAGTGCTGACAACAAAAGAGTCATCGCTGATCATGTGAAAAAAGTTCTAGATAACAAGTACAACTGGTACAACTGGGTGGTGATGGTGTACAACACAGACCAGGCTGATGATTACATACTATATGATCTGACTAAGATTACAGAGGACACGATCACCGTCGCTGTGGGATACACTCTGATAGCAGATGTAAGAGATGAAACAAAAGTTAGACAAGTAGCCAATGTTTGCTATAAAGACAAATTGTGTAGAATTAAGGCCAAAGTCCATTACTGTGGGGAAAGGTGGCCTCATCCACACACGGGTAAACACTTTAGAAGTGTTATGCCCTTCTCTTACTATGCTAAAGCGACTCATGCTGCCTATGGGAATCAGTTTGCTGTGGCTCCAGCACCCGTACTCCAACATGACTGTTGGAGGCGTTACCCGCTGAAGACCTATACATTTAACATTTCCCTCTATTACTCCCAGAGTTTGCCTGTCTGTCAAGGTGAAACATGTAGCAACCAAGGAACGTGCAAGCGGCTGCTGGACTCCAATGAATGGATGTGTGAGTGTCCAGATGGTTACTATGGTGACAGATGTGAAAAGAGAATCCCCATTAGCAACGCTACAGCAGTCGATATACCAGTTGTACCTGACATCAGCACCATTGACACCAAAATGAAAAAGATGGAGGCCAAACTGGAAAACAAACTGGAAGAGATTCTCAAGTCTATTAATGACAGCACTACAGGAACAACTTGTATATCTCAAGTTGTTCCTGACATCGTCAAAATTGACACCAAACTGAAAAAGATGGAGGTCAAACTGGAAAACCAACTGGAGGAGATTCTCACGTCTATCAATGACCATGATGAGAGGGAAGAGAGAATCTCCAGTGACATCGCTACAGCGATCAATCAAGTTGTTCCTGGTATCAGAACCATTGACACCAAAATGAAATGGATGGAAAACAAACTGCTTGAGATTCACAACATCCTCTGCAGAATTCCTGTCTATCGTAGCTACTGAAGATGGCTAGTAGGAGATCTCTAGTAGGAGATCTCTAGGAGGAGATCTCTAGGAGGAGATCTCTGCTGACGGACGACAGGAACCGCGACTTACAGCCAACGGACAAACTGAACACATCAGCTGACTGATCATCTGAGGACGGCACCATGAAGGAAGAACAAGTAAACAACGATCATTAAAGACTAAACTATGTTTAGGCAACAACTCTAGTCTGTAAGACTTGGTCCCAACGGTGAAGCACGTCGGGTCAGAGAGGAGTTGTTTCTTTAGGAAGCTGGAGGAGGACGTGTTGATCTCTTCTTCTGTCCTCTGTTCCCTGAATGTCTCCAGCTGATGTCAGCACGACCCAAACAGTCACTACAATATATACTATATACTATGTACTATATACTATGTACCATATACTATATACTATACACTATATACTATGTACCATATACTATATACTATACACTATATAGTATACTATTCACTATGCATGAAATACACCAGGTTTAAATATAATAATCTGAGTATTAAAGTCCCATTTTATTCTGACTACAAAGTTTATTTCAGTTTTAAACATCAACTAAGTTGTTTATTTTGACTCATTAAAAGCTTGAAGGTCCTGAAAATAATTAAATATGAATAATTGAAGTTATTAAAGTGTCATTATAACTGTTGAGTTGCTGCAGTCTGTTCCAGCTCAGTAACTCTGATGTTCTTAGAAAAACTAAACTACTCTTCTTGTTTCTGTTAATATTAAACTGTTTGCATTATAGAAGTCAAAATACTGCTGAAGTTCTCACGAGATAAATCGGAGCCACTTCCTGATCTTGTGGGAAACAACAACAAAAGTCACCTTTTGTATTAAGACTTCATTTAGACTGATAGAAAAAGCTGTTGTAGAAGGTTTTCGTCAGTCATTTTCTGTACTTTGCTGTAAAACTGACTCTACTTGCAAGTAAACAAACTCTGAGACAATTTCAGTGATTCTGTCCATTTCTTGATGAATAATTATCTTAACACGACCACCAGGTGGAGATAATGTGACAAGAAATACATATAAGAATTACTAACACACATAAGAATTACTAACTAAAGACAAGCTCCTTGTTTTTATTAACTAAACGTGTGAATATTCTGATAATAATAAAGTGGGACTAGACGACCACCTTCCATATTTTAAATGAATGTTTGGTCATTTTTCTTTGTTGTTTTAGACTTTAAAGGGTAACTTCAGGGTTTATCTAAACCTGGACTCTCTGTCTCCATGTCTCTGTGTCTGATAGAACAACAGTCTGTGAAACTGGTCCAGAATTAAACCAGAACCAGCTGTAATGTGACCTACAGGACTAATGTTCAGCAGCAGTTAGTCCACTAAAAGTTCTGTTGTTGCTGCTGACAGACTCAGATTATTATTCTAAGAGTCTGTCTATATATATCTGTATATATATACACACACACACACACACTTACCCTTATTTAGACCCTTTTTAAAATGTATTTTTTACGCTTTGTTTTTTTCTACTACCACCAGATACACCACTAACATGAACTTATTGCTTATTTGTGAATTCATGGTCAATAACCCTCATTTATATGAAATTATTTATTTTTTAAAGATGAAATTATGAGTTATTATTTCGACAGATAGTTACGACTGAGTGGAAAATCACAGACTGTCAAAGTTTTTTCAAAAGTAGAGATCAGATCCTTCATTTTAAATTCTGATATTGAAACTTCCAAACAGGTCAAACTTTATGAAGGTAAATATGGTGCAAAATGTCAGAGCGTGTAGATCAACAAATCTGAACTCGTATGTAAATTTGCACTTGTACTAAAAAATATTCACAAATAGATATTTACATGAACACAGTGACAGCTGCAGACTTGTAATGCAACATTTACTCGGATACTTTTTTTCTACCACGACTCAGTGGTTACGTCTGAAGTCTGTCACCTTTCTGGTCTTTCACGCCACCATGCAGCCACGCCACCACGCGACCACGCCACCCATGTCCACGCCACCACGCCACCCCATGGCCACGCCACCACGCGACCGTGCTGTGCTGCTGTGACTTCACATTCAGATCACGTGTGTGAGTTAGAGGTGTTGAAATGGACATTGACAATGCTGCATCGATAATCGACCGGGCCATAATCAATTATTTCTGTAACATAACATACTTGATTATTTCTGTTTACATATTCTGGTATGTTTTGCACATTCAGGAAGTGCCGTGTGCTCAGTGCTGTAGTTTTATGTATCAGTGTATTTAGTATTAGAGCTCTGCAGAATGTTTGGTGTTGGAAGCTTGAAAAGCTGTGAACTAAATATGCCTACATGGCTTTAACAGAAACATGTATTTGATGCATCGTGATGTGGGATGGAATCAGGAGATCAGTGACAACACACGTCTAGTGTGAATATTTTGTGCAAAAAAAGAAAACGAGTTCAGAGTTTTTGTTCTGTGAGTTCTCACATTTTGCACGATATTTACCTTCATCAGATCTGACCTGAGGACAACCGGAGGGCCTGTGTTCTGGGAGGCTTTATATATATATATATATATATATATATATATATATATATATATATATATATATATATATATATATATATATATATATATATATATATATAATATCTTAGCTCTTTCCAGCGATAGTTTAGCTACGTCCACCATTGCAGAGACTCTCCTCATGTAAACAAAGGAGACAGACAGAGAGAGAGAGAGAGAGACAGAGAGAGAGAGACAGAGAGAGAGACAGAGAGAGAGAGAGAGAGACAGAGAGAGAGACAGAGAGAGAGAGAGACAGAGAGAGAGAGAGACAGAGAGAGAGAGAGAGAGAGAGAGAGAGAGAGAGACAGAGAGAGAGAGAGACAGAGAGAGAGAGAGAGAGAGACAGGAGAGAGAGAGAGACAGAGAGAGAGAGAGACAGAGAGAGAGAGAGAACAGAGAGAGAGAGAGACAGAGAGAGAGAGAGAGAGAGACAGAGAGAGACAGAAGAGAGAGAGAGAGAGAGAGAGAGACAGAGAGAGAGAGAGACAGAGAGAGAGAGAGACAGAGAGAGAGAGACAGAGAGACAGAGAGAGAGAGAGAGAGATAGACAGACAGACAGACAGGCAGAGAGAGAGAGAGAGAGAGAGACAGAGAGAGAGACAGAGAGAGAGAGAGGAGATAGACAGACAGACAGACCAGGCAGAGAGAGAGAGAGAGAGAGAGACAGAGAGAGAGACAGAGAGAGAGAGAGAGAGAGAGACAGAAACACCTGCAGACAGCTTTAGTCCCGCCCACTCTGTTTATAACAGCTGACTGCACAAAAACAAACTGATGAGACATGAACACGCCCATTCTGAGTGCAGTATTAAGACAGTATGACATCATTGAGTCCCCCCCCCCCCCCCCCCCCCCAGGGTCCCAGTGCCCCCCCGACTCCGCTGGGACAGAACTCGCTCAGAACCAGAGTCCAGTCCAGCTTGTTCCAGTGAAACGTCGTCATGGTAACTCTTCCTCTTGTTTGTTGGTAGTCTTGGTGCAGCCGCGTGTCGCCTTCAGGATCCTCAACTAATATCTGACATAACAACCCTCGTACCCGTCCGTACCTGCTCTCGTTAGCGGCGCCGTTATTATTCTAATGGTCTGAATGGTCCGATACGGATCCATGAACTCCTGAGATGGATCTTTAAACCCTCGTCTTGTCTTCCCATCGTCCAGGCAACTGTTTGAGTTTAAAATTAAAACCGTCAAGTAGTGGCCGGTTGGATCAGTTGTAGAGCAGGCGCATATGTGCTGAGAGGTTTAGTCCTCGATGCAGAGGTCCAGGTTTCGAGTCCGACCTGTGATGATTTCCTGCATGTCCCCCCCCCCCCCCCCCCCCTCTCACCTAGCTGTTCTGTCAACATTAAAGGCGGAAAAGCCCAAAAAATAATCTTTTCTTTGTAGCACAAACTGGGCGTTCTAGTAGTTTCTGAGATGTAATCCCTTCATCCAGACACTAACGTAATATATATATATAATATATATATATATATATATATATAATATTACGTTAGTGTCTGGATAACAGAGTCGCTAACAGAGTCGCTCAGTGATGACATCAAGAGAGAGGCGGAGTCCCCCCCCCCCCCCCAGAGACAGAGCGGAGGCAGCTGATTGGCTGCAAGTCTGTGAGTCCAGTTTGAATGTTGAGCGTCCGTCAGTCCGCTGATCCAGAGAGAACTGGAGGAGACAAAGAAAGGCTTCCATTACATCACAGATTTCACGTTTATGTTATTTATCACAAGTTCACCACAGGAAACAGTTCCTACAGAGAGAGGAAGTCCCGCCCCTTCCTGTGGACCGGGGTGGGGGGGGGGGGGGGGGGGGACGGACTTTACGGGGTAAAGACTACATCACACCTGAAACATGATCAGGACGACAAAGCATTCCGTAACCATGACTTAATGGAGCTGAGATGTATCCAGAAAGAGCTGAAGGCTCAGGGGGGACCAGCACACGGTCAGGGAACCTTCTCACTGTGAAGGACATGACTAACATGACCTCTGGGAAGAAGGACATGACAAACATGACCTCTGGGAAGAAGGACATGACTAACATGACCTCTGGGAAGAAGGACATGACTAACGTGACCTCTGGGAAGAAGGACATGACTAACGTGACCTCTGGGAAGAAGGACATGACTAACGTGACCTCTGGAAGAAGGACATGACTAACGTGACCTCTGGGAAGAAGGACATGACTAACGTGACCTCTGGGAAGAAGGACATGACTAACGTGACCTCTGGGAAGAAGGACATGACTAACGTGACCTCTGGGAAGAAGGACATGACTAACGTGACCTCTGGGAAGAAGGACATGACTAACGTGACCTCTGGGAAGAAGGACATGACTAACGTGACCTCTGGGAAGAAGGACATGACTAACGTGACCTCTGGGAAGAAGGACATGACTAACGTGACCTCTGGGAAGAAGGACATGACTAACGTGACCTCTGGGAAGAAGGACATGACTAACGTGACCTCTGGGAAGAAGACATGACTAACATGACCTCTGGGAAGAAGGACATGACTAACGTGACCTCTGGGAAGAAGGACATGACTAACGTGACCTCTGGGAAGAAGGACATGACTAACGTGACCTCTGGGGAAGAAGGACATGACTAACATGACCTCTGGGAAGAAGGACATGACTAACATGACCTCTGGAAGAAGGACATGACTAACATGACCTCTGGGAAGAAGGACATGACTAACGTGACCTCTGGAAGAAGGACATGACTAACGTGACCTCTGGAAGAAGGACATGACTACATGACCTCTGGAAGAGGACATGACTAACGTGACCTCTGGGAAGAAGGACATGACTAACGTGACCTCTGGGAAGAAGGACATGACTAACGTGACCTCTGGGAAGAAGGACATGACTAACGTGACCTCTGGGAAGAAGGACATGACTAACGTGACCTCTGGGAAGAAGGACATGACTAACGTGACCTCTGGAAGAAGGACATGACTAACGTGACCTCTGGGAAGAAGGACATGACTAACGTGACCTCTGGGAAGAAGGACATGACTAACGTGACCTCTGGGAAGAAGGACATGACTAACGTGACCTCTGGGAAGAAGGACATGACTAACGTGACCTCTGGGAAGAAGGACATGACTAACGTGACCTCTGGGAAGAAGGACATGACTAACGTGACCTCTGGGAAGAAGGACATGACTAACATGACCTCTGGGAAGAAGGACATGACTAACGTGACCTCTGGGAAGAAGGACATGACTAACGTGACCTCTGGGAAGAAGGACATGACTAACGTGACCTCTGGGAAGAAGGACATGACTAACATGACCTCTGGGAAGAAGGACATGACTAACATGACCTCTGGGAAGAAGGACATGACTAACATGACCTCTGGGAAGAAGGACATGACTAACATGACCTCTGGGAAGAAGGACATGACTAACATGACCTCTGGGAAGAAGGACATGACTAACGTGACCTCTGGGAAGAAGGACATGACTAACGTGACCTCTGGGAAGAAGGACATGACTAACGTGACCTCTGGGAAGAAGGACATGACTAACGTGACCTCTGGGAAGAAGGACATGACTAACATGACCTCTGGGAAGAAGGACATGACTAACGTGACCTCTGGGAAGAAGGACATGACTAACGTGACCTCTGGGAAGAAGGACATGACTAACGTGACCTCTGGGAAGAAGGACATGACTAACATGACCTCTGGGAAGAAGGACATGACTAACATGACCTCTGGGAAGAAGGACATGACTAACATGACCTCTGGGAAGAAGGACATGACTAACGTGACCTCTGGGAAGAAGGACATGACTAACGTGACCTCTGGGAAGAAGGACATGACTAACGTGACCTCTGGGAAGAAGGACATGACTAACGTGACCTCTGGGAAGAAGGACATGACTAACGTGACCTCTGGGAAGAAGGACATGACTAACGTGACCTCTGGGAAGAAGGACATGACTAACGTGACCTCTGGGAAGAAGGACATGACTAACGTGACCTCTGGGAAGAAGGACATGACTAACGTGACCTCTGGGAAGAAGGACATGACTAACGTGACCTCTGGGAAGAAGGACATGACTAACGTGACCTCTGGGAAGAAGGACATGACTAACGTGACCTCTGGGAAGAAGGACATGACTAACGTGACCTCTGGGAAGAAGGACATGACTAACGTGACCTCTGGGAAGAAGGACATGACTAACGTGACCTCTGGGAAGAAGGACATGACTAACGTGACCTCTGGGAAGAAGGACATGACTAACGTGACCTCTGGGAAGAAGGACATGACTAACATGACCTCTGGGAAGAAGGACATGACTAACATGACCTCTGGGAAGAAGGACATGACTAACGTGACCTCTGGGAAGAAGGACATGACTAACGTGACCTCTGGGAAGAAGGACATGACTAACATGACCTCTGGGAAGAAGGACATGACTAACGTGACCTCTGGGAAGAAGGACATGACTAACGTGACCTCTGGGAAGAAGGACATGACTAACGTGACCTCTGGGAAGAAGGACATGACTAACGTGACCTCTGGGAAGAAGGACATGAATGTGTGGAATGATGTGGACAAGGCTAATGATCTCAACATGTTTTACAACCGTTTTGACCTGGATTACCGCCCCGACTACAAGACGCCACGTACCGCCCCGACTACAAGACGCCACGCACCGCCCCGACTACAAGACGCCACGTACCGCCCCGACTACAAGACGCCACGTACCGCCCCGA
>CM042441.1:642048-649548 GCA_023631565.1 Gymnocephalus cernua
ACGGCAGCTAAAGGCAAGCTAACGGCTGCTAACACCGAGCTAACGGGAGCTAACGGCTGCGCTCTTACATAACACCGACATAAATACAGCTGCGGAGCTAACGGAGCTAACGGAGCTAACGGCGGCTGCCTGCTGCACCCCCCCGCTCAGCTCCCCGGGCAGCCGGACGGGACACCGACCGCCATGTAGAGTCCGGACCGGCTCGTGACGGTAACGGCTCCGCTGAACGTGAAAAGACATGAGAAACCGCCCGGTACCGTACGGGAGCTAGCCGTTAGCCTCCTACCGACTCATCCTCCGGTGAGACAACACGGATGTGAAGATGACCGGGGGTGCGCGCGGCGGCTGCGCAGCGGAGACATCAAGAATCAATAATCGATCAGCTGATTAACGGAGAGAAACCGAAACCTCTCTGCTGAACACTTCCTGGTACCGGAGAGCCTCCTCCGTCACTACCGGGGGGGGGGGGGGATTAGTTCATTTATTTTATATTATTACATTTTAGAACTAAACTATAATTTATTCTCCAGAGTAATATTTACACACTATGATGACGTTAATACCAACTTCATGGTCTGTGTGTGTATAGTGTGTATATAGTGTATAGTGTGTATATAGTGTGTATAGTGTATATATACATATATATATATACACACACACTATACACACTATATTATAGTGTGTATATAGTGTGTGTAGTGTATATAGTGTGTATATAGTGTGTGTATAGTGTGTGTAGTGTGTATAGTGTGTTTATAGTGTGTATAGTGTATATGTAGTGTGTGTATATAGTGTGTATAGTGTATATATATAGTGTGTGTATATAGTGTGTATATAGTGTATATATATAGTGTGTGTATATAGTGTGTATAGTGTATATGTAGTGTGTATATAGTGTATATATATTGTATATATATATAGTGTGTGTAGTGTGTGTATAGTGTGTGTAGTGTATATGTAGTGTGTATATAGTATATATAGTGTGTATATATAGTGTGTTTATAGTGTATATGTAGTGTGTATATAGTGTGTATAGTGTGTGTGTAGTGTGTATAGTGTGTGTATAGTGTATATGTAGTGTGTATAGTGTGTTTATAGTGTGTATAGTGTATATGTAGTGTGTATAGTGTGTGTAGTGTGTGTATAGTGTGTGTATATATAGTGTGTGTATATAGTGTGTGTGTATAGTGTGTGTATATAGTGTGTATATAGTGTGTGTGTATAGTGTGTGTGTGTATATAGTGTGTGTGTATAGTGTGTGTATATAGTGTGTGTGTATAGTGTGTGTATATAGTGTGTGTATAGTGTGTGTGTATAGTGTGTGTGTATAGTGTGTGTATATAGTGTGTGTATATAGTGTGTGTGTATAGTGTGTGTATATAGTGTGTGTGTATAGTGTGTGTATAGTGTGTGTATAGTGTGTGTAGTATTCAGAGCTGCTGCTGCTGAACTCAGAGAGTTTGTTCTGTCGTCATGAAGAAGCAGCCGAGAACATTCAGTACAATATAGACTTTATTAGTTCACTAAAGTTGAATATGAAATAAAAAGCAGATTGGCTTTAATGATTCACAATCAATAATAAATCGGTTCATCAACACAGGAAGTGTGTCCTCCCTACGGCTGCCTCGCCTCTACAAAATAAGAGCTCTCCGAGGCCGGGAGCGCTTCACTTTCAGCTCAGAAAGCAACATTAACTCGCATCTCCCAATGAGAGCTCCACGCGCTGGTGGCGGGAACTCTCCGTGTGTGTGTGCGCGTGGTTCTGGTTAGAGAGGGAAAGTGAAGCGGGTCAGACCCGGAGCGAGGCGGACAGTCGGCGCCGAGCGTTTCTCGCAGCTTCCTGCAGCCCAGAAAACTACAAAAAGTCCCAAAACAAAAACTCCCCCGTGAGCGAGGAGCGGCCGCTGAGCTGCTGCTGCCGAAAACAAGCAGACAAGTTACAAAAACACTGGAAATAAAAATAAAAATGGTTCTTTGTGGCGGCGGGTAAACAGACTGTTCAGCAAAGTCCAAAAACATTTTAGTCCGGACCGAAATCACCAGAACTGCTCGGGGAATGTTTCATATCATTTATTGATATTGAATTTATTTTCATCAGCAATGGAAAAATATAAACCTTATACAAACGTCTTCAATTCTCTGAATTTTGTTTAAACAAGCAAAAGAATTGGTGAGTGACCCTTTTCCCAAAAAACCAAGTGCACAGCGGGAAATAAAATCTGAAACGCTTCACCAGCAGCTCGCTTCCACTCCTTTTATTCTCCGCTAAGCTTATTATATTCCCAGTTTGGCACTCGCTCCTCGGAGGACTCCTCGCCGGCCGGCTGCTTCCTGCTTCCTTTTCTTTTTTTATTTATTTATTTTTTTTCTTTTTTTGACTTTTATTTTGTAGGAATTTAGTGCTGTTGTTGGTAAGAGCACTGAAGACGGAGCAGGTGGATCTTCTTCGCTGTTTTAAGTGCTCGGAAGAAGAAGATACAGAAGAAAAGAAAAATAAGAGCAACATAAGAAAAAATCTAAAGTTTTCCACAGAAGTCCACGAAGTCCGCTCGGATTATTATCATCATTTTTTGTTATCTTTGATTCCACAAAAGTCTTTTATTTTCTCGTCGTCGTGTTTTGTAGCTATTGCCCCCTCGTCCCTCCCTCCCTCCCTCCCTCCCTCCCCCCCTGGGGCGGGGAGGGGAGGGGGCGGCGGTGCGGTGACGTCATGTGACAGCCCAGCAACAGCGAGAGAGGTGGATTGTGGGAAGAGGGCTCGAAGGTGAGATTGTTTATTTTAGAGTGGGGGGAGGAGGGGGGAGTCAGAGTCCAGTCCACAGGATGGGGGAGTTTATGGGGGGGGGGGGGTCGTCACCTCCTGGAACCGAAGGTGGTGTGATGTCGTCATCTCTCGCTCTCTCTCACACGTCTCTCTCTCTCTCTCTCTCTCTCACACACACTCATGTCACGCGACTTCTGCTCGGACCGGACGCTGGCGACGAAGACAGAAGAGTTGATTCCAGTGGGGCAGTTTGTCCTCATTGTTCACTGATGTCTCTCTCTCTCTCTCAAAGCTCTCTCTCTCGTTTCCCCGGCCGCCAACGATCTGCAGGCGAGGAGACAAACACACGTCAACACCAACAGCACGCCAACCGGCGAGTTCTCTGGGTGGGTGGCGACGGCTTTAATCCCTCAGGAAAGGGCGACGTTTCTCAAGAACACTAAAAGGCAATGTCACTGAGTTTGGGGATTATGTAATAGTGAATAATAATACATAATAATAAAGTGTAATAATAAATAATAATAATAAAGTGTAATAGTGAATAATAATAAATAATAAAGTGTAATAGTGAATAATAATAAATAATAAAGTGTAATAATAATAATAAAGTGTGTGCTGGTCTCAGATGTTGTGGTTGTGTTTTCCATCACACGTTCAGAGTGGTGCATGATTTCTCTTCATAGACCAACAACACACACACACCTCTATATATATATATACATATGAAAACATATACACTGTGTGGGTCTCTGTATGTGTGTATTAGTGGTGGGTCGTTATTGGCGTTAACGTGAGACTCTTACCGGGCGATAAAATAAATATCTCCTCTAGTTAATCTCTTCTCTAGTTGTGTTGGGAGCTGGTCTCTAGTTAATCTCTTCTCTAGTTGTGTTGGGAGCTGGTCTCTAGTTAATCTCTTCTCTAGTTGTGTAGGGAGCTGGTCTCTAGTTAATCTCTTCTCTAGTTGTGTAGGGAGCTGGTCTCTAGTTAATCTCTTCTCTAGTTGTGTTGGGAGCTGGTCTCTAGTTAATCTCTTCTCTAGTTGTGTTGGGAGCTGGTCTCTAGTTAATCTCTTCTCTAGTTGTGTTGGGAGCTGGTCTCTAGTTAATCTCTTCTCTAGTTGTGTAGGGAGCCGGTCTCTAGTTAATCTCTTCTCTAGTTGTGTAGGGAGCTGGTCTCTAGTTAATCTCTTCTCTAGTTGTGTAGGGAGCTGGTCTCTAGTTAATCTCTTCTCTAGTTGTGTAGGGAGCTGGTCTCTAGTTAATCTCTTCTCTAGTTGTGTTGGGAGCTGGTCTCTAGTTAATCTCTTCTCTAGTTGTGTTGGGAGCTGGTCTCTAGTTAATCTCTTCTCTAGTTGTGTTGGGAGCTGGTCTCTAGTTAATCTCTTCTCTAGTTGTGTAGGGAGCCGGTCTCTAGTTAATCTCTTCTCTAGTTGTGTAGGGAGCTGGTCTCTAGTTAATCTCTTCTCTAGTTGTGTTGGGAGCTGGTCTCTAGTTAATCTCTTCTCTAGTTGTGTTGGGAGCTGGTCTCTAGTTAATCTCTTCTCTAGTTGTGTAGGGAGCTGGTCTCTAGTTAATCTCTTCTCTAGTTGTGTAGGGAGCTGGTCTCTAGTTAATCTCTTCTCTAGTTGTGTTGGGAGCTGGTCTCTAGTTAATCTCTTCTCTAGTTGTGTTGGGAGCTGGTCTCTAGTTAATCTCTTCTCTAGTTGTGTTGGAGCTGGTCTCTAGTTAATCTCTTCTCTAGTTGTGTTGGGAGCTGGTCTCTAGTTAATCTCTTCTCTAGTTGTGTAGGGAGCTGGTCTCTAGTTAATCTCTTCTCTAGTTGTGTTGGGAGCTGGTCTCTAGTTAATCTCTTCTCTAGTTGTGTAGGGAGCTGGTCTCTAGTTAATCTCTTCTCTAGTTGTGTAGGGAGCTGGTCTCTAGTTAATCTCTTCTCTAGTTGTGTAGGGAGCTGGTCTATAGTTAATCTCTTCTCTAGTTGTGTAGGGAGCTGGTCTCTAGTTAATCTCTTCTCTAGTTGTGTTGGGAGCTGGTCTCTAGTTAATCTCTTCTCTAGTTGTGTAGGGAGCTGGTCTCTAGTTAATCTCTTCTCTAGTTGTGTAGGGAGCTGGTCTCTAGTTAATCTCTTCTCTAGTTGTGTAGGGAGCTGGTCTCTAGTTAATCTCTTCTCTAGTTGTGTTGGGAGCTGGTCTCTAGTTAATCTCTTCTCTAGTTGTGTTGGGAGCTGGTCTCTAGTTAATCTCTTCTCTAGTTGTGTAGGGAGCTGGTCTCTAGTTAATCTCTTCTCTAGTTGTGTAGGGAGCTGGTCTCTAGTTAATCTCTTCTCTAGTTGTGTTGGGAGCTGGTCTCTAGTTAATCTCTTCTCTAGTTGTGTAGGGAGCTGGTCTCTAGTTAATCTCTTCTCTAGTTGTGTAGGGAGCTGGTCTCTAGTTAATCTCTTCTCTAGTTGTGTAGGGAGCTGGTCTCTAGTTAATCTCTTCTCTAGTTGTGCAGGGAGCTGGTCTATAGTTAATCTCTTCTCTAGTTGTGTTGGGAGCTGGTCTATAGTTAATCTCTTCTCTAGTTGTGTAGGGAGCTGGTCTCTAGTTAATCTCTTCTCTAGTTGTGTAGGGAGCTGGTCTCTAGTTAATCTCTTCTCTAGTTGTGTTGGGAGCTGGTCTATAGTTAATCTCTTCTCTAGTTGTGTAGGGAGTTGGTCTCTAGTTAATCTCTTCTCTAGTTGTGTTGGGAGCTGGTCTATAGTTAATCTCTTCTCTAGTTGTGTAGGGAGCTGGTCTATAGTTAATCTCTTCTCTAGTTGTGTAGGGAGCTGGTCTCTAGTTAATCTCTTCTCTAGTTGTGTTGGGAGCTGGTCTATAGTTAATCTCTTCTCTAGTTGTGTAGGGAGCTGGTCTCTAGTTAATCTCTTCTCTAGTTGTGTAGGGAGCTGGTCTCTAGTTAATCTCTTCTCTAGTTGTGTAGGGAGCTGGTCTCTAGTTAATCTCTTCTCTAGTTGTGTTGGGAGCTGGTCTATAGTTAATCTCTTCTCTAGTTGTGTAGGGAGCTGGTCTATAGTTAATCTCTTCTCTAGTTGTGTTGGGAGCTGGTCTCTAGTTAATCTCTTCTCTAGTTGTGTAGGGAGCTGGTCTCTAGTTAATCTCTTCTCTAGTTGTGTAGGGAGCTGGTCTCTAGTTAATCTCTTCTCTAGTTGTGTTGGGAGCTGGTCTATAGTTAATCTCTTCTCTAGTTGTGTAGGGAGCTGGTCTCTAGTTAATCTCTTCTCTAGTTGTGTTGGGAGCTGGTCTCTAGTTAATCTCTTCTCTAGTTGTGTAGGGAGCTGGTCTCTAGTTAATCTCTTCTCTAGTTGTGTAGGGAGCTGGTCTCTAGTTAATCTCTTCTCTAGTTGTGTAGGGAGCTGGTCTCTAGTTAATCTCTTCTCTAGTTGTGTTGGGAGCTGGTCTCTAGTTAATCTCTTCTCTAGTTGTGTTGGGAGCTGGTCTCTAGTTAATCTCTTCTCTAGTTGTGTAGGGAGCTGGTCTCTAGTTAATCTCTTCTCTAGTTGTGTAGGGAGCTGGTCTCTAGTTAATCTCTTCTCTAGTTGTGTTGGGAGCTGGTCTCTAGTTAATCTCTTCTCTAGTTGTGTAGGGAGCTGGTCTCTAGTTAATCTCTTCTCTAGTTGTGTTGGGAGCTGGTCTCTAGTTAATCTCTTCTCTAGTTGTGTAGGGAGCTGGTCTCTAGTTAATCTCTTCTCTAGTTGTGTAGGGAGCTGGTCTCTAGTTAATCTCTTCTCTAGTTGTGTAGGGAGCTGGTCTCTAGTTAATCTCTTCTCTAGTTGTGTTGGGAGCTGGTCTCTAGTTAATCTCTTCTCTAGTTGTGTAGGGAGCTGGTCTCTAGTTAATCTCTTCTCTAGTTGTGTAGGGAGCTGGTCTCTAGTTAATCTCTTCTCTAGTTGTGTTGGGAGCTGGTCTCTAGTTAATCTCTTCTCTAGTTGTGTAGGGAGCTGGTCTCTAGTTAATCTCTTCTCTTGTTGTGTTGGGAGCTGGTCTATAGTTAATCTCTTCTCTAGTTGTGTTGGGAGCTGGTCTATAGTTAATCTCTTCTCTAGTTGTGTAGGGAGCTGGTCTCTAGTTAATCTCTTCTCTAGTTGTGTTGGGAGCTGGTCTCTAGTTAATCTCTTCTCTAGTTGTGTAGGGAGCTGGTCTCTAGTTAATCTCTTCTCTAGTTGTGTAGGGAGCTGGTCTCTAGTTAATCTCTTCTCTAGTTGTGTAGGGAGCTGGTCTCTAGTTAATCTCTTCTCTAGTTGTGTTGGGAGCTGGTCTCTAGTTAATCTCTTCTCTAGTTGTGTAGGGAGCTGGTCTCTAGTTAATCTCTTCTCTAGTTGTGTAGGGAGCTGGTCTATAGTTAATCTCTTCTCTAGTTGTGTTGGGAGCTGGTCTCTAGTTAATCTCTTCTCTAGTTGTGTAGGGAGCTGGTCTCTAGTTAATCTCTTCTCTTGTTGTGTTGGGAGCTGGTCTATAGTTAATCTCTTCTCTAGTTGTGTTGGGAGCTGGTCTATAGTTAATCTCTTCTCTAGTTGTGTTGGGAGCTGGTCTCTAGTTAATCTCTTCTCTAGTTGTGTAGGGAGCTGGTCTCTAGTTAATCTCTTCTCTAGTTGTGTAGGGAGCTGGTCTATAGTTAATCTCTTCTCTAGTTATGTTGGGAGCTGGTCTCTAGTTAATCTCTTCTCTAGTTGTGTAGGGAGCTGGTCTCTAGTTAATC
>CM042441.1:657048-687048 GCA_023631565.1 Gymnocephalus cernua
TCATCACAGACCACACACACGAACATTTGACTTCTGAACATTTCTTCAGAGATAAAGTCACACTGAACGATGACATGAGTCCACATTTCACCGAGTTACCAACTAAATGTGTGTCTGAGTCCCTGCGTGTGCGTCTGTGTGTGTGCGTCTACGTGTGCGTCTGTGTGTGTGCGTCTACGTGTGTGCGTCTGTGTGTGTGCGTCTGTGTGCGTCTACCTTCCACCAGCGTCGACACGGCCATCAGAGCGTCCTCCTGGACGCCCCCGGAGCCGGCGGTGCTCTGAAACATCCGGAGCAGAGACGCCATCACCACGTCCGAGATCTGCAGGGCGTCCTGATGCTGCACTTTACGCAGGACGTTCTGCACACACACACACACAGAGAGAGAGAGAGAGGGGGGGGGGGGGGGGGGGAGAGACAGACAGAGGGGGAGACAGAGGGGGAGACCGAGAGAGACAGAGAAAATATAGTGAATAATAATAATAATAATATAGAGAAATATAGTGAATAATAAATAATAAAGTGTAATAATAATAAAGTGTAATAATAATAAAGTGTAATAATAATAAAGTGTAATAATAATAAAGTGTGTGCTGGTCTCAGATGTTGTGGTTGTGTTTTCCATCACACATTCAGAGTGGTGCATGATTTCTCTTCATAGACCAACAACACACACACACCTCTATACATCCATCCATCCATCTATATATCTATATCTATCTCACATCTCTCTCTCTCAGCCTCTTTTATAGGAACACTAGAAAAACATGTTGAATATTTTGGGAATAATATCTAGAGAGAGTTAGACTCCATCTCTGTCTGTTTATCAAACTGGAGACCGACCGATGACGACCGGAAGGATCCGTGGGTACGCGTCATGCCAGCTTGACTTTTGAATTAAAAAAAAAAATGAAAACAGGAAAAAAAAAAAAGAAAAAAAAAAGAAAAAAGTTTGAATTTTGACTTTTTAAATTTTGGAATTTGGAACGTTTTGAAAGTCGAGATCTCGACTTTCAAAACGTTCCAAATTCCAAAAATGAAGTCAAAATTACTACTTATTTTTTTCAATTTAAAAAAAACAATTTAAAAGTCGAACATTTCGAGATCTCGATTTTTAGAAAATTGAAAAAAACATTTCTCACTTTTGTTTCCTCCCCCCCCCCCCTCTCTTTTCCCTCCATGCCACCTCCGGGGCTCCGGAGATAAAGGGCGGTCCACATCCAGAACCACTACCAGAACTTCTCAACTCTTTCATAACAGAAACACTGACAGCCAATCAGAGTCCACCACATGACACGGCGGGTCGGTACCACTCCCCGAGGCTCCCATCCTTCAGCTCTCTGTGGGAACTTCTTTCAACGTTTCCGACGCCGTTTATCACCAACTTATTACCACTAGTGTTACACGTCTGTTTGGAATACGTGGTCAATACATCTCATTTACAGGAGATTGTATCTAATTTTGAAATGATGAATAATTTTGCCATTCAAGTCACGCTACACGTTCAATCTGCTACGCCGATTTGTCTCGTGGTGGCGAGGAGCCCAAACAACACACAACATGGCCGCCGTTACAACATCTGGTACGAAAGATCTGAAAGAATACGAGTTGTGCGTGAAGGAATCTCCAGACAGCAGCCAGAATGCAGCAACTTCAGGTACGGCAAAGGAAGGACGGTCACTGGTTACTTCATTAATGAGTTTACTGGGTCCATGGACTGAGGACGGGAGGACGACTCAGCAGAACCTGAACCAGTGGATTCAGGACTCAGCAGAATCTCAACCAGTGGATTCACGACTCGGCAGAATCTGAACCAGTGGATTCAGGACTCAGCAGAACCTGAACCAGTGGATGCAGTGCGTCCCTAGATGCAGCTGCTTTATGTAAACACTGATCATGTAACGCAGCAGGAAAGAGGGAACCGTGTGCAACTGTAGAATCTTTTACATTTCAGTTGCTAAATTGGTTTAGCAACTGAAATGTCCCAAATCACATAGTTGTTGAAGGGAAATGAGTGAATGCTGTTCAGAGCGCCTCACCTGTAGAGTGGCACACAGCAGAGACTGCAGGTCGTTGAACTGGATTCTGTCCGAGGTGCTCTGGATGTGAGACTGGGGACACAGGAAGTGACGTCATTACACAGGAAGGGGGAGCCGCTTTTTATACGTTTAGAGTTTGTTTATGTTTTCACTAACTACAGGAAGACGTCAAAGAGGAACTGAAAGTGTGGAGGTCTCAGATAAATGTGGTTGGTTTTACATCACCAGTCAGCGTGGTGCATGATTTATCATCACAGACCACACACACACACACACACACACAGAGACACACACACACAGACAGAGAGACACACACACAGACACACACACACAGAGACACACAGAGAGACAGACACACACCCACACACACACACACACAGACAGAGAGACACACACACACACACACAGACAGAGAGAGAGACACACACACACAGACAGAGAGACACACACACACAGACAGAGAGACACACACACAGACACACACACACACACAGACAGAGAGACACACACACACACACACACACACACACACACAGAGACACACACTGACCTCCATCTGCAGGACCTGCTGCAGCCTCTCCATGATGACCAGCGTGGTTTTCTGCACCGCGGGGTAACAGTCCTTGGCGCTGTTCTTGACGATCTCCATCAGAGCCTCGTAGGCCGCGGAGCGAAGGTTGTTCTGGTGACCGTCCGGTCTGCACACGACAACCACCAACATCATCACAACCTCAGCCACAACGTTTACATCTGTTCATCTCAAACTCACTCAAAGCTACAAATACTTCACATATTCATTTATTCTACATTTCCTATCTGTGTGTGTGTGTGTGTGTGTGTGTGTGTGTGTGTGTGTGTCTCTCTGTCTGTGTGTGTGTGTCTGTGTGTGTGTGTGTGTGTGTGTGTGTGTGTGTGTGTGTGTGTGTCTGTGTGTGTGTGTGTAACTGTCTCAAATGTTTACCCAACAGTTCCCATTTGTGTTTACCTAAAACTCGTTTTATGACCTTTAAATGAACGATCTGATGTTTTTGAAGACATTCCCAATCTCCCTGTAGTTACTTAGTCGTCATCACGGAGGCGACAGAAACTACACACTACAGCTTTACAACAAGCTACAACTTTGACCTTGATTATGCGGCACGTTTTCTTATAAAATGTGATGGAATATTCGGGATATTTATGCAGTTTTATGTGATGAAATTGCGGGAAATTGCAAAAACTGCATTTTGATGAAAAAGAGAAAAAGTGATTCCTCCCCAACACCGTGTTCTCACTAGGGTGAAATGACGTCACTTCATAATGTTCTCATGGCAACAGGGGAAAATGGCTGCTCTCGTGTGAAGTAAACAACATTTTTCATCTTCCTGCTGAGATATATGTGACTTTTTTGCAACAAAAATGCAGGATTATGAAATCATGCAAGCCCCGCATATTTTGCGCAGAAATCAGCAATTTATGCGGCGAACGTGCGGCGTATATTATAAAATGCGCCCCCTCCGCATAAATATGCGGACTTTGGCTGATTATGCGTTGAATTATGCGATCGCATAATCACGTTTTTCTGGAGGGACTGACTGAGAATTTGTAAACGTGTCTGACGGGGAAGATTAGTTATTGTTACTGAGAACAGAGAACCGTGGAGACGGAGAGCTCAGTGAAGTGTGGAGGTCTCAGATAAATGTGGTTGGTTTTACATCACCAGTCAGCGTGGTGCATGATTTATCATCACAGACCACACACACACACACGAATATTCAAGACACACTTTGGCTTTTAATTGTGTTTAACTCGTTTACTGATTGCTTTTAATTTGTTTAAATATTGCACCTCCAGCACATCCATAAACACACACATGTGCACCTATGTGTGTGTTTTATGCTCGTATACATATGTTTTTACACAAATATATTACACACAGCTTCATATGTGTGTAATAAATATCTGTGTTCTTGCAGGAGACTTTTATTTCCCCCAATCTGCTTCAGCGAGCCGTCCAACACTGAAACCAGGAAGTCTCTGCACCTCAAAGACAGACAACGGTTGTGACCTCAGAGTCAGACGCGGCCGCCGGCGTCCCCTTCTCTCTACCCGTCGGTTGTTGGGTCTGATTTTAACAGTTTCCCTCCCGTGAAGCACTTTGCTGCTGTATGTAAATGGTGTTCTGACCTGTCTGTGGTCTCCAGAAGTTTCTGGACGATGATTTCAAAGGACGAGGACAGACAGTAGGTGCTGGGCTCCTCTGCGTCCTCCGCGGCGTCCGTGGCTTCATACGCTGCTTCAGCCAGGGACGAGAACGCCTGACGGGGGAGGAAACGGGGGAGTTAAAGGTCTGTCTGTGTAGACAGGAAACAGTAAGGTAAAGGTCTGTGTGTAGACAGGAAACAGTAAGGTAAAGGTCTGTGTGAAGACAGGAAACAGTAAGATAAAGGTCTGTGTGTAGACAGGAAACAGTAAGGTAAAGGTCTGTGTGTAGACAGGAAACAGTAAGATAAAGGTCTGTGTGTAGACAGGAAACAGTAAGGTAAAGGTCTGTGTGTAGACAGGAAACAGTAAGGTAAAGGTCTGTGTGTAGACAGGAAACAGTAAGGTAAAGGTCTGTGTGTAGACAGGAAACAGTAAGGTAAAGGTCTGTTTGCAGCAGCTCACCCAGCAGACGTTGGAGGCGACTCGGGGCTCGGCCCCCAGGCCTTCGATCAGACACTGCAGCAGCGGCGCCAGGTACACGTCATTGATGGCGGCTTCGGGCAGTAGCTCACAGATCCTCCCCACCGTCCACGCCGTGGTGTCCCTCACCACCACGCTGGGGTCCTTCATCAGCTCGATCAGCGTCGGCATCGCCTGCAGGGACACCGGAACCGCTAGTGACTTTATTTCATAAATAAACCCTTAATTCACCCATTTACATGTGGAGATATGCTGGCTCTATACACGCTAAAAGTCCTGATTATTTACATGGAGTCTGGCTCTATACACGCTAAAAGTCCTGATTATTTACATGGAGTCTGGCTCTATACACGCTAAAAGTCCTGATTATTTACATGGAGTCTGGCTCTATACACGCTAAAAGTCCTGATTATTTACATGGAGTCTGGCTCTATACACGCTAAAAGTCCTGATTATTTACATGGAGTCTGGCTCTATACACGCTAAAAGTAGTGATTATTTACATGGAGTCTGGCTCTATACACGCTAAAAGTAGTGATTATTTACATGGAGTCTGGCTCTATACACGCTAAAAGTAGTGATTATTTACATGGAGTCTGGCTCTATACACGCTAAAAGTCCTGATTATTTACATGGAGTCTGGCTCTATACACGCTAAAAGTCCTGATTATTTACATGGAGTCTGGCTCTATACACGCAAAAGTCCTGATTATTTACATGGAGTCTGGCTCTATACACGCTAAAAGTCCTGATTATTTACATGGAGTCTGGCTCTATACACGCTAAAAGTCCTGATTATTTAGATGGAGTCTGGTGTAGTTTGGTGATGGTGATTTCGGGGCTGTTTCATGTTAAACTAAAAGGGTCTTCCTCTTTAACTAAAGGTCTATCTCTGTAGGGATCCATCCCATAATGTTGTCAGACTCTTAGAATAATCGGAGTCTGTCAGCAGCAACAACGTTTAACGTTCTCACTCAATACTGGACCAGTTTCAAAGACTGTCGTAGTCACTTGGACACAAAAACATGGAAATAAATCCTGCAGTTCCCCTTTAAGTGGGGGTGTCTGACCTGTATGACGAGGGGTTTCAGTTGGTTGAGCTCGGGTCCTTCCAGGATGGATCCGAAGGCCATGACGGAGGCGTCTCTGTAGCGCCAGTCGGGGTGTTTGATGTGTTCTTTGATGAAAGGCAGAACGTGAGGAACCACGTCGTCCTCGCAGCAGGTGGCCAGCAGCATCAGACACACGCCCGCCGCCTTACACGGGTTCCAGTCGTCATCGTCGTCGTTCTCGTCCTGCACAAGAATTCAGGTCAAAGGTTATACGACGGGGTCTGGCACCACAGAATAACACAGCTGGGGAGGGGTTTCACGGCTTTCCCGGAAGCACTAAAATATACATTTTCATTAGGAAGATTTATTTTTTGGTCATTTGGGTCCCTCTGGGGTCAGTTTGGGTCCCTCTGGGGTCAGTTTGGGTCCCTCTGGGGTCAGTTTGGGTCCCTCTGGGGTCAGTTTGGGTCCCTCTGGGGTCAGTTTGGGTCCCTTCGGGGTCAGTTTGGGTCCCTTCGGGGTCAGTTTGGGTCTTTTTCACATAACTTTGGACCATTATCACCGTATCTGTGCCTAAAACATGTGAAAAGCTAGAACAGATAAACTCAAAAAGCTTATAGACTAAACATAAAGCTAAATAAAGTCCGACTACAATCATCCGATCTGAGAAAAGTCTTTGTTTCATTCACTCGGCTCGAGTTCTGCACCTTACCGGCGTACCGGCGGGAGAGCCGCGGTCTATATCGTACCTGTTTGGTGAGAGTCTGCGTCAGGATGGGGACCAGGTACTGCAGAGCACCTTTAGCGTAGAACTTGCTGGTGTGCTCGGGGGGGCGTCCCTGCTCCGAGGCCTGCCATTGGACGAGAGCAACAGACCAGTCAAAGGGGCGTGGTTTTAACAAACCGGAAGTTAGATCACAACGTTAACGTAACAAAGTCTGCTTACACAGACCTCTGAGGCCTCGATGGCCAGGTCCATCTCCTCGTCACACACGTTGGACCAGAACTCGATGCCCTGCAGAGCCACCTCGTCTATATCGCTCTTCATCGCCTCAATGGTGATCTGGGGGGGGGGGGGAAGCAAGGGGAGGGAAGGAGGGAGGTAAGGGAGACGAGGGAGGGAGGCAAGGGAAGGAGACGAAGGGAGGGAAGGAGGGAGGCAAGGGGAGGAAAGGAGGGAGGAAAAGAGAGGGAAGGAGGGAGGCAAGGGGAAAGGAGGGTCACAGGTGGAAAGAAATTATTAAAATCCTGATTTTTGATCAAGTTTGTTAATAAATTCCACTTTTATTTAGATGTCAAATGTTCTCACCGCGAACAGAGCGGGTCCCATGTACGTCTCCATGTACTGATAGTACAGAGACATGATCTTCACCAGGTTCTGTAAGGCCGCCACACGCACCTGAACACAACACGGGGAGGAACGGTCACAACACATGCACCTGAACACAACACGGGGAGATCTGGTCTGTGATTCTGTGATCGGGACATCCCTGATTACAGCACTGGAAACCAGTGTATCAGCATGTTTATGAGGCGTTCAAAGACTCACTCTGGTGTCGGGACACTGCGTCGCTTCACACACCACCTGCATGATGAAATGTCTCTCCGTCTGAAACACAGGAAGAGAAGAAGAAGAAGGCGAAAGTTTAAAAATGTTTCCTTTCCCAACGTGGCCATCGGGAAACACTTAATGTTGAACTCTGCTTATCCATGTGAATAGGTGTGTGTGTGTGTGCGCATGTTTATCAGTGTGTGTGTCTGCGTGCGTGCGTGCATCTCAGGTTACCTCCTTGTCGAAGTTGGCCTTGGTGAACTCCAGCGAGTTGAGCAGAGCGTTGGTGGCCGCCAGCTTCACGTTGTTACTGGGCTCCTCCTTCCTCATGCCCTGGATGATGGCCGTCAGGATCTGGTTGGCGTTCTCCTGCAGCTGCTCCGGGTCCTGAAGGCACCACAACCACATTAATACGCACAGCTAACAACTCTGAGGGTTGAGCCGACGTTCCTGCTGGACCGCCCTCCGTAACCAGAGGAGAGCGTCTGGTGTCTAACACATGACGGGATGTAGTGCCGAGTGGTGACTCACGATGTCCTGGCAGATGTAGCCGATGGCCTCCAGCGTGGACTCCTTCATGTGTTCCGTGCTGGACGGGTCCGTGACGTTGGCCACCAGCTGCGGGATCAGCTCGGGCCACTGGTTAACGGGGATCTCTGCGCAGGCGATGCCGGCGACGCACTGCGACGCCGAGCTGGGCCGGTACGTCTCCGTGCCCAGAGTCTGTAAAACCTGCCGCACAGACGCACAGAGGCACGGTTAAACGCCACGAGGGAACAACGCTGGGAACTTTAGCAATATAATCAATATAATCAATATCGGGATACAACAGACCAATAGTGTGTTGTATTTGGACTAGTGGGACACCCCCCCCCCGAATACTGTATATAGTAGTCTTTATACAAGGTATGTTGCTAGTATAATATCATGTTTACTGTGTATAATCCTAGTATAATATCATGTTTACTGTGTGTAATAACAGCTGATATATCCCAGGTGTAGTAGTGTATATAGTAGTCTTTATACGAGGTACGTTGCTAATATAATACCATGTTTACTGTGTGTAATCCTAGTATAATACCATGTTTACTGTGTGTAATCCTAGTATAATACCATGTTTACTGTGTGTAATAACAGCTGATATATCCCAGGTGTAGTAGTGTATATAGTAGTCTTTATACGAGGTAAGTTGCTAGTATAATATCATGTTTACTGAGTGTAATCCTAGTATAATATGTTTACTGAGTGTAATCCTAGTATAATATCATGTTTACTGTGTAATCCTAGTATAATATCATGTTTACTGTGTAATCCTAGTATAATACCATGTTTACTGTGTGTAATAACAGCTGATATATCCCAGGTGTAGTAGTGTATATAGTAGTCTTTATACGAGGTACGTTCCTAGTATAATACCATGTTTACTGTGTGTAATCCTAGTATAATATCATGTTTACTGAGTGTAATAACAGCTGATATATCCCAGGTGTAGTAGTGTATATAGTAGTCTTTATACGAGGTACGTTGCTAGTATAATATCATGTTTGTGTGTAATCCTAGTATAATACCATGTTTACTGTGTGTAATCCTAGTATAATACCATGTTTACTGTGTGTAATCCTAGTATAATATCATGTTTACTGTGTATAATCCTAGTATAATATCATGTTTACTGTGTGTAATCCTAGTATAATACCATGTTTACTGTGTGTAATCCTAGTATAATACCATGTTTACTGTGTGTAATAACAGCTGATATATCCCAGGTGTAGTAGTGTATATAGTAGTCTTTATACGAGGTACGTTGCTAGTATAATATCATGTTTACTGTGTGTAATAACAGCTGATATATCCCAGGTGTAGTAGTGTATATAGTAGTCTTTATACGAGGTACGTTGCTAGTATAATATCATGTTTACTGTGTGTAATCCTAGTATAATATCATGTTTACAGAGTGTAATAACAGCTTCATGTCTAATGTCTGCTGTGGTCCATCAGATGAAGTAACACGTGGGGGTGCTTACGTAGTTCTTGATCTCGCGGCGAGCGTTGGCGTCGATGGCCAGCCATCTCTGCTGGTACTGCGTCTTCACGTCGGGGTCTTTGGACGTCAGAGAGTTCTTCACCTGCAGACCGGCAGCAACGCGAGCCACCTGCGTGTTACCCGGGTTTGCCAGCACCTTGGACAGCTCCACCAGGAATGTAGGCTGGGGGGGGGGGGTTACAGATGTTAGAGAGAGGGGGAGAGAGAGAGAGCGAGAGAGAGAGGGAGAGAGGGAGACAGAGAGGGAGACAGAGAGGGAGACAGAGAGGGAGACAGAGAGGGAGACAGAGAGGGAGACAGAGAGGGAGACAGAGAGGGAGACAGAGAGGGAGACAGAGAGGGAGACAGAGAGGGAGACAGAGAGGGAGACAGAGAGGGAGACAGAGAGGGAGACAGAGAGGGAGACAGAGAGGGAGAACAAAATATTAAAAGAGAAATAAAAACATTTTAAAGTGAGAAAAAACAAAAACATAAAAAAGCAGAACGGATGATTGGAACTATGAGCGAATGTGTGAAGAGATCACACACACACACACACACACTGAGTCTGAGTTTTGTCAAACATGGTTTGGACAGAACTCACATTTCCATTTAACATTAATTAACTGTTGAACTGTGGTATTAATTAATTATTAAAGTATTAAAGGGTCAAAGTCCTGACGGTCTGTTAATCATTAATAAAATAAAATGTGTTTTAACATCTGCAGGCTGCGTTTACACGACGGTTAGCGAAGCAGAATCAACCTTCAGATTAAACACACACAGAGAGAAGTGCTGTGTCATGACTGGAAATGTCCCAGCATGCACTCTGGTGCATCATGAGTCGGCAGAACTTCCCTGTCCGTGTTTGAGCTTCAACATCCTCCTCTGCAGCTCTTCACACCCACAACGCCACGGCGGTTACACTTCTACGAGCCGCTGCTCGACTCAACAACTCGTGTCGAGGCTCCTCGTCTATCACGCCACGCTGCCCTCAAACCAACAGAGGAGATTCTCTGCAGGCCGGCGCCGGGGGGGGGGGGGGGGGGGGGGGGGGGTACTTACACGCCCGTCTGCGTGACGTCCTGCTGTGTTCTTTAACTTTGAGTCTGGTCGGTGTGTTCCGTGCCGTCGTCCGTCGGAGGAGCTGTCGGCCTTCATTTGGGCCGATTGTTAGGGCATAATCGGGAGGGCTCAAATGACCAATCTGATTGGTGGAGAGCTAACCAGGAAATGGCGAGCGGGATGAGCGTGACGAACAGCCTCTCAGAATCTGATGAAGATCTTCTAAACTGACCTTTGTTGATCTGAGATGAAGACAGATTCAGCAACTGCACGGCCGATTTCTCCTTAACATGTTCTCAGAAACACGTCACGGTGAAATATTTTAGTAAAATATGAGATCGTGTTCTGAACGAGACGCCGTTATGGTCGGGGAGCAGCCGGACCCACTTGACGCGTTCATCCAATCAGCTGCCGGTTTTCATTTTTGGGCGACAATCCAGATTAGATTAGACAATACACCCCCTGCTGTTATGGAGACGTATTACGGGATGTTTTGAGGCACTTTTTGTTGACCGACTCGGAGAGACTGCCGTCTGGTCGGCGTGTAGAGGGCTGTACGTGACTGGCCACAGCAGCGGGACACGGGGGGGGGGGGGGGGGGGGGCTCAACTTTATAAATCTCTATGAAAGTAAAAAGGCAATGAAATGTTCTGTTCACGTGAACGGCGCATGTTAAAAGCCGTCGATAGAGCCGGCCGTGGCTACTGGAGGAGCGGCGACTCCGGCTACAGCGCTCCGTGGTAACAGCGGTAGTCGGTAGTTCAGTTCCCTGAGAATAGGTGACTGGGAGCCGGCTACACCGCCAGCCGCCGGTCGGTAACGGTATTATTGTGCAGCCCTAGTTTCGGCAGACATTGCCGTTAAGTTTAGGCAACAAAATGTCTAATCACTATTAGAAAAAGATTAAAACAAGAAGTTAACTCTTATGTAGTATTTATTCACTCTTACGTAGTATTCACTCTTACGTAGTATTCTGGTGTTGTGGATGAGAATGTGAACATATTATTTTAAGGGGAATTCTCAGTTTAAGGGTTTTTTATTTTATTTTAATAAATACATCTTTCCAAAAGCAGACGATGAATCCTGTTGAATAATCATGATTTCAATATTGACCAAAATTGTGATGACGATCTTCCATAAAGATATTCTGACCATCAGAAGGCTGCAGCTTCCTCCATGAAAACACTCACGCTAGCACGCTGTGTGTGTGTGTGTGTGTGTGTGTGTGTGTGTGTGTGTGTGTGTGTGTGTGTAGGGAGGGTGTGGGTGGAGAAACAGCTCCATCCATGCTGCCTCCCCAGTTATCCCACCACCACCACCACCACCACCAGTAACACCAGCACCATACTAACCAGGTTCTCTATCGCCGCCTGCTCCAGAAACTTCTGTGCCGCCTCCAGTTCATTCCGATCTGGGGACAGGAGGGGGAGAGGTTAATGTTAGCCAATTAGCCGACAGGTCTGCTAGCAGGAAGGCTAACACACGGAAGCTAACAGGGTAAACCGTGACCTGGGTGGGAACACACACGTTGTAGCAACTGCTAAAAACACACCACACAGAATAATTCCGGTTAATATCCACTAATGAGTGACATCAAAGTCTAATTCCACTAATGGTACGAAGCCCAGTCCGGCTGGAGAAACACGGCGAGGCTCCAACGTGCGTGTTAGCCACCGTGGAGCGAGAGAACCATTAGCATGCTAACGTTAGCCGGCCGCCGGGACACGTTAGGAGTGACTGAGGAAAGTTTTCAGGACAAACAACAAACCGGTTAAAAGAACATTAACTCGGTTGAAAGACGTGGGGGGTACTTTAAACAACAACGGGGGGACTTTTCTCTTATCTCAGCGGCTCAAAATGAACGTTAGCCGGGACAGAAGACGGAAGGAGCGGCCGATAGTTTGAATGCTACAAGCTAACGGCTAACAAGCTAGCAGAGCAGCTACACAGGGAGGCATGGGCAGCAGGTCGCGCGGCTCCTCCCCGGCTACATGCAGCTGTCTCACACACACATCAGCCTCCACGGAGCTACATCCGCATTATTATATCATGACAACGTATTTAGATTCCAGGTGAGCTGCACTGTCACGCTGCAATAAGACGCCGGACAGACTGCTCAGTCACAGGCGTTACCTGCGATGACTGAGGCCGTCACGTTAGCTAGGTTAGCATTCAGAGCTAGCAGCCCGCTAGGTTAGCATTCAGAGCTAGCAGCCCGCTAGGTTAGCATTCAGAGCTAGCAGCATGCTAGGTTAGCATTCAGAGCTAGCAGCATGCTAGCCGAGGCATTTCCCTCCTTCAAACTTTCACCGGTTCAGCGGAGCTAACCCCCCGAGATACAGCCTCACAGGCCGGCTGATATTCACCTGGAGAGACGGTCTTCTCGAGGATAGTGATGAGCTCCATTCCCCCGGCTCTCTCTCTCGCTTCTCTCCGTCACGAGCTGCACCGTTTCAGGGTTCACGGCGGATTATATTCTCCTGTCAGTTGGCCACAGGGCGGGATCGGTCGGTCGGTCGGTGATAAAACAGGCGGGAGAGTTTCCCCGGTTTACAGCTCGGTTGTTTTTCACTTCCACTCGGATGGTCCGTTAAATGTTAACGACCGTTAACTTAACGTCTCGTAGCGTCGCCGCCGGCCGGTTGCATCCTGTGTTGTCGGAGGGAAAGGGCCGCGCGCTTCTCTCCCGCGGAAGGATATCACGCACTGACGGCTGGCAGGGCGACGTGCCGCCTTCAGGGACTGACGGAAGTTTTACTACTGCGCAGTTAGCGCAGAGAATACTAGTCCTATAGAGCAGTGGTTCTCAAAGCTTGTTGTCAATAAAGTTCCCTCTTTGAACAGTGATTTAAGCCGTGTACCCCCCCCCCCCCCCCCCCAGACCAGCGCCAATAACTTCTGGTAGGAAAAAAAGTTTCTATAAAGAGGAAGAATACAGCGATGTCAGCGATCGATTTACTGAACAGCCTTGGACCTGGAAAATATTAAATGATGATGGAAGGAAGGAAGGAAGGGAGGAAGGGAGGAAGGGAGTGAGGGAGGGAGGAAGGAAGGGAGGAAGGGAGGAAGGGAGGAAGGGAGGGAGGGAGGGAGGGAGGGAGGGAGGAAGGGAGGGAGGGAGGGAGGGAGGAAAAAGGAAGGAAGGCAAGAACTAGTTGAAAATAGTGACAGAAACTTGCTCACGTACCCCCTGCACCCTTAGGGGGACACGTACCCCCTGCACCCTTAGGGGGACACGTACCCCCTGCACCCTTAGGGGGACACGTACCCCCTGCAGTCCTCCAGAGTACCCCTAGGGGGGACACGTACCCCCTGCCCATGTAGTTAAAGTATTGAAGGTATAGTTTATGTGTGATTATGATCAGTGGGAACACCAAGCAGACTCACACTGTTAATGTCTTTGAAATAAATCAGAAAGTCTTCAAATAAAGATTAAAAAATGAACCGGATATGTCGAGAAAAGACTGAAAACACCTGCTAGCTGGAGTTTACGAGCAACACCTGAACGCAGCAGTCCTCTCCTCTCATTGGTCTCTTGTTCCTCCGTCTCGAGGGATAACATCTACTCACGTTACTGTCATTCACTAGATTTTTATGTACTTTGACTTTTTAAAGTAGTTTTTAAAATCTGTAATTTTACTTTTACTGCAGTAGGTTTTGTGTCTGTGTGTGTATGTGTGTGTGTGTGTGTGCCTCTGTGTGTGTCTGTCAGTGTGTCTGTGTGTGCTTGTTTGTGTGTGTGTGTGTTTGTGTGTGTGTCTGTGTGTCCATTCAAAAGACACAGACATGACATACAACACTTATACCAGTGTTTCCATGGTGATGATTAGGATTTACTAGCAGCATAATAATGCTGTTTTGGGAGACGTTCAGGCGACAGATGAATTTGTAGATCAGACTCCTCAACGATGCCTGGAAGGTGCTGACCCTGCACTACAGACCAGGTGACTAGAGTACCTGGTCTGATGGTGACTAGAGTACCTGGTATGATGGTGACTAGAGTACCTGGTCTGATGGTGACTAGAGTACCTGGTCTGATGGTGACTAGAGTACCTGGTCTGATGGTGACTAGAGTACCTGGTCTGATGGTGACTAGAGTACCTGGTCTGATTGTGACTAGAGTACCTGGTCTGATGGTGACTAGAGTACCTGGGTCTGATGGTGACTAGAGTACCTGGTCTGATGGTGACTAGATTACCTGGGTCTGATGGTGACTAGAGTACCTGGTCTGATGGTGACTAGAGTACCTGGGTCTGATGGTGACTAGAGTACCTGGTCTGATGGTGACTAGAGTACCTGGGTCTGATGGTCTGATGGTGACTAGAGTACCTGGTCTGATGGTCTGATGGTGACTAGAGTACCTGGGACTGATGGTCTGATGGTACCTGGTCTGATGGTGACTAGAGTACCTGGGACTGATGGTCTGATGGTACCTGGTCTGATGGTGACTAGAGTACCTGGGTCTGATGGTGACTAGAGTACCTGGGTCTGATGGTGACTAGAGTACCTGGTCTGATGGTGACTAGAGTACCTGGTCTGATGGTGACTAGAGTACCTGGTCTGATGGTGACTAGAGTACCTGGGTCTGATGGTGACTAGAGTACCTGGGTCTGATGGTGACTAGAGTACCTGGTCTGATGGTGACTAGAGTACCTGGTCTGATGGTGACTAGATTACCTGGGTCTGATGGTCTGATGGTGACTAGAGTACCTGGTCTGATGGTCTGATGGTGACTAAAGTACCTGGGTCTGATGGTCTGATGGTACCTGGTCTGATGGTGACTAGAGTACCTGGGTCTGATGGTGACTAGAGTACCTGGGTCTGATGGTGACTAGAGTACCTGGTCTGATGGTGACTAGAGTACCTGGTCTGATGGTGACTAGAGTACCTGGTCTGATGGTGACTAGATTACCTGGGTCTGATGGTCTGATGGTGACTAGAGTACCTGGTCTGATGGTCTGATGGTGACTAGAGTACCTGGGTCTGATGGTCTGATGGTACCTGGTCTGATGGTGACTAGAGTACCTGGTCTGATGGTGACTAGAGTACCTGGTTTGATGGTGACTAGAGTACCTGGGTCTGATGGTGACTAGAGTACCTGGTTTGATGGTGACTAGAGTACCTGGTCTGATGGTGACTAGAGTACCTGGTTTGATGGTGACTAGAGTACCTGGTCTGATGGTGACTAGAGTACCTGGTCCGATGGTGACTAGAGTACCTGGTCTGATGGTGACTAGAATACCTGGTCTGATGGTGACTAGAGTACCTGGTCTGATGGTGACTAGAGTACCTGGTCTGATGGTGACTAGAGTACCTGGTCCGATGGTGACTAGAGTACCTGGTCTGATGGTGACTAGAGTACCTGGTCTGATGGTGACTAGAGTACCTGGTCTGATGGTGACTAGAGTACCTGGTCTGATGGTGACTAGAGTACCTGGTCTGATGGTGACTATAGTACCTGGTCTGATGGTGACTAGAGTACCTGGGTCTGATGGTGACTAGAGTACCTGGGTCTGATGGTCTGATGGTACCTGGTCTGATGGTGACTAGAGTACCTGGTCTGATGGTGACTAGAGTACCTGGTCTGATGGTGACTAGAGTACCTGGGTCTGATGGTGACTAGAGTACCTGGGTCTGATGGTGACTAGAGTACCTGGGTCTGATGGTGACTAGAGTACCTGGTCTGATGGTGACTAGAGTACCTGGGTCTGATGGTGACTAGAGTACCTGGTCTGATGGTGACTAGAGTACCTGGTCTGATGGTGACTAGAGTACCTGGTCTGATGGTGACTAGAGTACCTGGTCTGATGGTGATTAGAGTACCTGGTCTGATGGTGACTAGAGTACCTGGTCTGATGGTGACTAGAGTACCTGGTCTGATGGTGACTAGAGTACCTGGTCTGATGGTGACTAGAGTACCTGGGTCTGATGGTGACTAGAGTACCTGGGTCTGATGGTGACTAGAGTACCTGGTCTGATGGTGACTAGAGTACCTGGGTCTGATGGTGACTAGAGTACCTGGTCTGATGGTGACTAGAGTACCTGGTCTGATGGTGACTAGAGTACCTGGTCTGATGGTGACTAGAGTACCTGGTCTGATGGTGACTAGAGTACCTGGTCTGATGGTGACTAGAGTACCTGGTCTGATGGTGACTAGAGTACCTGGGTCTGATGGTCTGATGGTGACTAGAGTACCTGGTCTGATGGTGACTAGAGTACCTGGTCCGATGGTGACTAGAGTACCTGGTCTGATGGTGACTAGAGTACCTGGTCTGATGGTGACTAGAGTACCTGGTCTGATGGTCTGATGGTGACTAGAGTACCTGGTCTGATGGTGACTAGAGTACCTGGTCTGATGGTGACTAGAGTACCTGGTCCGATGGTGACTGGAGTACCTGGTCTGATGGTGACTAGAGTACCTGGTCTGATGGTCTTTCAGGACTCAGTCCATAAGGGAGCCGTGTACAGAGGAGAGCAATAACCTGTAAACATACATGTTGACGTCCTCCGTGCACACGTGTAATTCTCCTACCAACACGTATATAATGCGCGACTCTGAGTATATCCTCGTCATCAGATAACTGATCTGTAGTGACCCAGATATTTAGTTTTATTACATCATCACTTGTCCTGATAGATAAAGGTCTGGAAAACAAATGTCTTTGTCCTCCTTTGTCCTACATATCAAGACAGCGCTCTTTATACAAGACGTCATGTTGCACCCCACACTCAGAGCAGATGTTCAGTAACAGCTGGAAACCAGAACTGCTGGCAGAGAACATGGACAAATCATCGGCATACATGAGATGATTTACCAGGTGTTACCAATCACACCTGGTCAGTTGGTTGGATAACTCATCCATATACACGTTGATGAGTGCTGGTGAGAGTACCCCCCCCCCTGACGTACCCCATTACTTACCCCAAAGGAGGCGGAGACTGCATTACCCCATTTAACCTGCATGTCCTGGTTGGCATACCAGTAAACCAGTAAACCAGTAAACCAGGATTCTTATAATACTGCCAGGTCCTCTATCAGAGGCCTTCAAGCATCAATAACAGCATAGATGTGTGTGTCTGTGTGTGTCTCTGTGTGTCTCTCTCTGTGTGTGTGTGTCTGTGTGTGTCTCTGTGTGTGTCTCTCTCTGTGTGTGTGTGTCTGTGTGTGTCTCTGTGTGTCTCTCTCTGTGTGTGTGTGTCTGTGTGTGTCTCTGTGTGTGTCTCTCTCTGTGTGTGTGTGTCTCTGTGTGTGTCTCTCTCTGTGTGTGTGTGTGTCTGTGTGTGTCTCTGTGTGTGTCTGTGTGTCTGTGAGTGTGTGTGTCTCTGTGTGTTTGTGTCTGTGTGTGTGTCTGTGTGTTTGTGTCTGTGTGTGTATGTGTGTGTCTGTGTGTGTGTGTCTCTGTGTGTTTGTGTCTGTGTGTGTGTCTGTGTGTTTGTGTCTGTGTGTGTGTATGTGTGTGTCTGTGTGTGTGTGTCTCTGTGTGTTTGTGTCTGTGTGTGTGTTTGTGTCTGTGTGTGTGTGTATGTGTGTGTCTGTGTGTGTGTGTCTCTGTGTGTGTGTGTGTCTGTGTCTCTGTGTGTGTGTGTGTGTGTCTCTCTGTGTGTCTCTGTGTATGTGTGTGTGTATATATATGTGTGTCTGTGTGTGTCTGTGTCTCTCTGTGTGTGTGTGTGTGTCTCTGTGTGTGTGTGTCTCTGTGTGTCTCTGTGTGTGTGTCTCTGTGTGTGTGTGTGTGTGTGTAACAGACCAGCAGATGTAAAAAGGAACCATTGCTTCTTTATTAGTTAGTCGTGTTACAGTAGTCTCTCTCTCTCTCTCTCTCTCTCTCTCTCTCTCTCTCTCTCTCTCTCTCTCTCTCTCATGTAGCTGCCTTGAGTTGGTCTTTTTCGTCTCTTTTTACTTTTTCTTCCTCATTTTTTTTCATCAACACAACGGAAGAGTCATGGCAAAAGTATAAAAACAAACAGAAAACAGGATAAAAATGCCCATTTTTACAACAAAAACTACATTTGGCAAAACGGCGGGGGGGCAGGTGGCGATGATCCAGTGCATCTTTAAAACAGGTTTGACTTTAGATAGAGAACACAGATATGTCTGGCCGTCTGATTGGATAAGAGCTTTCAGGAGTCAGGGTTTTTTCGCCCAATCAGATTTGATCCCGTCACTTGTTGCTAGGTAAAGTCTGAAGCGGTGATATGTGTCATTGATCCCCACGTTGACAGTAGAAAAAACACAAAAACACAAAATCTTTAACCGAATACAAAAAGATAAAATATAAAAACTGACCTTTGAACAGCGATACATTGATCTGGCGTGTTTATGGCACGACGACATGTTTATGGCAATTTTAAATGTAACTAATACTTTTAGTTTCCAGGACTACGGCGGCCTCTGACGGCGTGTTACCTCTGCTGCACGGCGTTAAACTAAAGACATCTAAATCACGTGGGTCTAACTCTAGCTGTCAGTGAACTAGCATGTTGCTACTTCCCTAGCCTAGCAACACACAGGGCCAGCTGACCAATCACAGTCACACAGGACCAGCTGACCAATCACAGTCACACAGGACCAGTTGACCAATCACAGTCCTTGCCATGAGAAAGCTACATTAGCTTAGCTTTAACAATAATAGTCAAAGATGTTTGACTTTTCAAAATAAAAGCATGTCAATAAACTCGTCTGTTGATGTGATTCTCATTTGTTGAACCCGTAGTGAAGCGAAGTGTGTGTCTGTGTGTGTGTGTCTCCGTGTGTGTGTGTGTGTGTGTGTGTGTGTGTGTGTGTGTGTGTGTGAATCTTAATGTTGCTGTTGTGTCTCTGACTGGAGTAACTCTGTGTCTGTAAAAGCTGCTCTAGAAAGAAACTTTGCTAGCTGGCTCGCCAACTTCAGCTTGCCCGCCACAACGCCGCATTTTCCCGCTCGCTCTCTCAACTTAATGTAAAGGATCGAAGATTTAGTTTCACGTCTTTGTTCTTCAGAAGCAGCAGAGGTAACACAGCAGTAACCGGGACTAATGCTCGAAGCTAACGCGACGCCGCGTGGCTAACCAGACGCCGCGTGGCTAACCAGACGCCGCGTGGCTAACCAGACGCCGCGTGGCTAACAAGACGCCGCGTGGCTAATGCGACGCCGCGTGGCTAACCAGACGCCGCGTGGCTAATGCGACGCCGCGTAGCTAACACAACACTGTGTAGCTTTACCCTGACAAAACATACGCTGTAATGATTGGACTGTAGCTGTAGTCCGTGCTGATTGGCTGTTTGGTCCCCCCCCCCCCCCTCAGTGCAGTCCCAGCTGGAGAGATATTCGTCTTCTCCTCCGTCACAAACGTCAGCAGCTCACGTTGATTTATAACTTTTTGCCTTAAACGTGAAATTCAGTTTGTGGTCGACTGACTTTTTTTTTTTTTTAAATTTGCCCCGTCAGAAAACTACGGAAGCCCATTTGACCCAAAATACAAGAAACAAACAAAAACAGATGAAAAAAATATAACAAAATACTCGAGATTATGACGTAATAAACTGAAAGTTTAAACAGATTAAACAATAAATCTAGTGTGTGCGTGTGTCTGTCAGTGTGTCTGTGTGTGCTTGTTTGTGTGTGTGTGTGCGTGTGTGTCTGTGTGCGTGTGTGTCTGTGTGTGTGTGTGCCTCTGTGTGTGTCTGTCAGTGTGTCTGTGTGTGCTTGTTTGTGTGTGTGTGTGTTTGTGCATCTCTGTGTGCGTGTTTGTGTGTCTCTGTGTGCGTGTGTTTGTGTGTCTCTGTGTGTGTGTCTCTGTGTGCGTGTGTTTGTGTGTCTCTGTGTGCGTGTGTCTGTGTGTGTTTGTGTCTGTGTGCGTGTGTTTGTGTGTCTGTGCGTGTGTGTGTGTGTCTCTGTGTGCGTGTGTTTGTGTGTCTCTGTGTGCGTGTGTCTGTGTGTGTTTGTGCGTGTGTGTGTGTGTCTCTGTGTGCGTGTGTTTGTGTGTCTCTGTGTGTGTGTCTGTGTGTGTGTGTCTCTGTGTGCGTGTGTTTGTGTGTCTCTGTGTGTGTGTGTCTGTGTGTGTTTGTGTGTCTGTGCGTGTGTGTGTCTGTGTGTGTGTGTCTGTGTGCGTGTGTGTGTGTGCGTGTGTTTGTGTGTCTGTGTGTGTTTGATTTTCATTTGTTAAATTTGTTTAAAGTCTCCACAGACTCCGTGATAATAATCCTGATTCAGAGTATTTATAACTTTTAATCTATTCCTAACTTCTGCTAACGTGGCAGAAATGGGCTCCCGTAGCAACACAGATCTCCCGTAGCAACACAGATTTAAGATTCAAATTCAACGTGAACAAACACAGAAGAAGAAATGTTCATCATGTAGAAAACAAAAAACAAAAACACACAAAATGAACCGCTGCTGCGTATAAAAATATAACAAGTCACCAAAAGTTACAGTGGTGGAGGAGGAATGTGTGTTTGGACAAATAAATTATACTCCTGAGAAAACACAATCAATACGTTCCCAAAATACTCAGATCAGAGGGGAAGAACACTGACAGGAGGAGAAGAAGAAGAATGAATGAATGAATGAGGCGAACGTTGAAGACACTGAGGCTCAGATCACAATACACCCAGAGCTGTCGGTCTCACACACACACACACGCAGACACACACACACACACACATCTGAGTTCTGATTGCAGCCTCGTCTCTAGAATCAGTGGTTTTCTGGCTGGACCCTGGTCTGTTCTGGACCCTGGTCTGGTCTGGACCCTGGTCTGGTCTGATTCTCTCTCAATACGTTTTGTTATATCGTTATATAAACTTGGCTAAACTTTAATATTTATATGTATCTTCTGAAGGCTGCTCACGTCCAAGCTGACCGATTATCACGTTTTCATCATCGATTAATCGCTTCAGGCAAAAGTGCCAAAAAACCGTTGACGTCGCAGATTGTGAAAGGTGTCATGTGACAGGAAACAAAACCAGACTGGAGAAGACATCTGGACATATTTAATGGACCAATCGGTTCATCCAGAGAATAATCAGCAGATTAACCAATGATGAAAACAATCTGTTTGTTCGTAAGGTCGTCCCGTTTGAATAAACTTTATTTGGAACGGTTAGTGTTTACGATCCGTGTGAATAAACTCAGCGTCTGTCTCTGTGGATCTACAGAGGGGTGTTATGGGTAACAGGATCATAAGCCCCGCCCCCTGGTGGCTGGGTGGCAGTATAGCTCATAAGCCCCGCCCCCAAACTAAATAATCCAATCAGCCGTGATATCAAGACGAAGACGTTAGGTGGTCGTGATCCTGCTGATGTCAGTTTGGGTTTTAGTGGTTATCTGATGCTGTAACAACAGGATGAAACCTCATGATTGACAGCCGGGATTGACTCCTGATTGGTCGGGCCGGTGTGGGGGCGGGACTTGGATACACAGGCAAAATATTCCACCTTTGTTCCTAATTTGTTCGTACTTTTTTCTTGAAATATTCCGACTTTTATTCTATCAATTTTCCAACTTTCTGTCTTGTAATATTCCAAGTTTTTTTCTTTACTGCGTGTCAATCGCTGCTCACGCATCCCTACAGGAAGCTGAACATCTTTGAGTTGTGGACATTTGAGGACGTCCTCTTGGGCTTTTTGGGAAAGCTCGATGGCGTTTTAAGCCCTCAACTTCGACTTCAAGGCACCTAACCATTGCCTAATCCTAGCGCCTTCCAGGCAGCGCTGCCTGCAAGACGACGACGGGGGCTGATCCACAGAGACAGAACTACTGATCCATTCACCCAGACCATAATCACCATTATCGGTAGCTGCAGCGCTAGAGTTTCCTGCAGATGGACGCGGGGCGTGATGATTGGTCGTAGCGTGGGAGGACGGACGGGAAGAAGAAGAAGAAGAAGGAGTGAAAGGGGTTGGGGGTCATTTACAGTAAACTACAGATATATACACACACCCAAAATTGTACAGAGAACAAATATGTACATGCTCAGGGATTCTATTTTTTCACTATTACCCACAACTTTCCCAAAATGTTTTTGCTCCTCTTCATCTTCTCTGCACGAGGAGAAATGTTCAGGCTCCTCCTCCTCTTCCTCCTCTTCTATCTGTAGTGTAAGGAGGCCGGGGGGCGGGGCTTGGAGCCGCCTGGACCAATCACAAGTCCCAGAAACATTAAGGAGGGTTTTAGCTGTTCTTTAGCAGCGTTCTGTCTTCGGGAGGACAGGAGGAGGAAGAGGAGGAGGCAGCAGCAGCGAGCGTGGCGGCGGCAGACGAGGACGAGGAGGACGAGGAGGTGGAGGAAGACGAGGAGGAGGAGTGGGGGGGGAAGGACAGCAGCTGTCCCATCTCCGAGGACAACAGGGAGCAGCAGCGCAGGTCCACCGTCTGAAGAGAGGAACAGCGACGCAGCAACGAGACACACTGCTCCGTCACCTTAGCACAACCTGAGAAACAGACAGGCAGAGAGACAGACAGGCAGAGAGACAGACAGGCAGAGAGACAGGCAGAGAGACAGGCAGAGAGACAGAGAGAGAGACAGACAGACAGACAGACAGAGAGACAGAGAGACAGACAGACAGAGAGAGAGACAGACAGGCTGTTAAAATGTTTCCTGAGGTAAATCAAGTAAGAAGCAGGTCCATCTTCTCAGAGACTTCTATAGAAACAGACTTCTTTGTGGAGCCAGTGGAGTCTCCCCCTGCTGGAAGGAAGAGAGAATGCAGGGGGGAGACGGGGGAGACAGGGTTTACCTGCCAGGTTGACGTGTGTGAGGCTCTCTCTCAGGGGGGAGACAGGGGAGGAGAGGGTGAGCACCGTCTGGTCACTGATGTTCCCACACTGGCTCAGGTCTAAGCGACTCAGGTGAGGGACGTAACGCACCAGCAGGCGGGACGACGCGTCTGTCAGGTCCAGACCGGCCAATCGCAGCTCCGTCACGTTCTGGAAACGCCCCACTCTGGTTTCTCCGTGAGCTGGTCGACCAATCAAAGAGCAGATGACAAAGACAGGTTAATGAACTGGCCCGGTCGACCAATCAAACGCACTGTAATTTGTCCATTCATTAAAAACTACAAAAATACATTTTCATTTAAAAAAAAATAATTTGGCGCCAAAATCACCGTCACCAAACACCACCAGACTCCATGTAAATAATCAGGACTTTTAGCGTGTATAGAGCCAGACTCCATGTAAATAATCACTACTTTTAGCGTGTATAGAGCCAGACTCCATGTAAATAATCACTACTTTTAGCGTGTATAGAGCCAGACTCCATGTAAATAATCACTACTTTTAGCGTGTATAGAGCCAGACTCCATGTAAATAATCATGACTTTTAGCGTGTATAGAGCCAGACTCCATGTAAATAATCACTACTTTTAGCGTGTATAGAGCCAGACTCCATGTAAATAATCAGGACTTTTAGCGTGTATAGAGCCAGACTCCATGTAAATAATCATGACTTTTAGCGTGTATAGAGCCAGACTCCATGTAAATAATCAGGACTTTTAGCGTGTATAGAGCCAGACTCCATGTAAATAATCACTACTTTTAGCGTGTATAGAGCCAGACTCCATGTAAATAATCAGGACTTTTAGCGTGTATAGAGCCAGACTCCATGTAAATAATCACTACTTTTAGCGTGTATAGAGCCAGACTCCATGTAAATAATCAGGACTTTTAGCGTGTATAGAGCCAGACTCCATGTAAATAATCACTACTTTTAGCGTGTATAGAGCCAGACTCCATGTAAATAATCATGACTTTTAGCGTGTATAGAGCCAGCATATCTCCACATGTAAATGGGTGAATTAGGGTCCAGCCAGGAAACCACCGATTCTGTAGAGACGAGGCTGCAATCAGAGAGAACTCAGATATCTGTGTGTGTGTGTGTGTGTGTGTGTGTGTGTGTGTGTGTGTGTGTGTGTGTGTGTGTGTGTGTGTGTGTGTGTGTGTGTGTGTGTGTGTGTGTGTGTCTCACACCTGTCCGGGTGTCCGGTGGGGGGGCCAGCAGGTCCCTCAGGTGAGAGTCTTTGAGGTCCTCCACTCTGCTGAGGTCCAGCAGCTTCAGACAGGGACAGACGGCCTGACACAGAGCCGAGACCGCCGGCCAGGCACAGCCGGACACATTCAGCTCCAGCAGACCTGCACACAGTGTAGTAGAGACAGAGTGTAGCAGACAGAGAGTGTAGTAGAGACAGAGTGTAGCAGACACAGAGTGTAGCAGACACAGAGTGTAGCAGACACAGAGTGTAGCAGACACAGAGTGTAGTAGAGACAGAGTGTAGTAGAGACAGAGTGTAGCAGACACAGAGTGTAGTAGAGACAGAGTGTAGCAGACACAGAGTGTAGTAGAGACAGAGTGTAGTAGAGACAGAGTGTAGCAGACACAGAGTGTAGTAGAGACAGAGTGTAGCAGACACAGAGTGTAGTAGAGACAGAGTGTAGCAGACACAGAGTGTAGCAGACACAGAGTGTAGTAGAGACAGAGTGTAGTAGAGACAGAGTGTAGCAGACAGAGTGTAGCAGACACAGAGTGTAGTAGAGACAGAGTGTAGCAGACGGAGAGTGTAGCAGACGGAGAGTGTAGCAGACGGAGAGTGTAGCAGACGGAGAGTGTAGCAGACGGAGAGTGTAGCAGACGGAGAGTGTAGCAGACACAGAGTGTAGCAGACACAGAGTGTGTAGCAGACACAGAGTGTGTAGCAGACACAGAGTGTGTAGCAGACACAGAGTGTGTAGCAGACACAGAGTGTGTAGCAGACACAGAGTGTGTAGCAGACAGAGTGTGTAGCAGACACAGAGTGTGTAGCAGACACAGAGTGTAGCAGACACAGAGTGTGTAGCAGACACAGAGTGTGTAGCAGACACAGAGTGTGTAGCAGACACAGAGTGTTGGCGGGACCTTGTAAGCGGTTGATGAGCCACATCAGCTGTTTCTTGGAGATGTTGGTGTAGCCGAGGTTGAGGGAGACTGGCTGCCGGCGGATGATCCCACTCAGCATGGGGGGGGTGATGGAGCGCTGCCGGCTCAGATCGATCTGAGTCCACAGACGTTTGTCACAACACCTGCAGGAGAAACCAGATGTTTAACAACACCTGCAGGAGAAACCAGATGTTTAACACAACACCTGCAGGAGAAACCAGATGTTTAACACAACACCTGCAGGAGAAACCAGATGTTTAACACAACACCTGCAGGAGAAACCAGATGTTTAACAACACCTGCAGGAGAAACCAGATGTTTAACACAACACCTGCAGGAGAAACCAGATGTTTAACACAACACCTGCAGGAGAAACCAGATGTTTAACAACACCTGCAGGAGAAACCAGATGTTTAACACAACACCTGCAGGAGAAACCAGATGTTTAACACAACACCTGCAGGAGAAACCAGATGTTTAACACAACACCTGCAGGAGAAACCAGATGTTTAACACAACACCTGCAGGAGAAACCAGATGTTTAACAACACCTGCAGGAGAAACCAGATGTTTAAGTCTCAAAGTTTGTCATTTATGCGGGGGGGGGGGGGGGGCCAGCATATCTCCACTTTCAGCCACATAAATTGCTGATTTCAGCGCAAAATATGCGGGTCTTGCATGATTTCATAATCCCCGCATTTTCACATATATCTCATCTCATCTCATCAACATATATCTTTACTTCACACAAGAGCAGCCATTTTCCCCTGTTGCCATGGGAACGTTATGAAGTGACGTCATTTCCTCTAGTGAGAACACGGTGTTGGGGGGGGAATCACTTTGTTTTCTCTTTTTCATCAAACCGCAGTTTTTGCAAGTTTCCACAATTTCATCGCATAAAACTGCATAAATATCCCAAATATTTCGTTTTTCTGGAGGGACTGCTCAGACACATTTAAATGCCCTCTGTAAATAGACAGCATCACATGGCTGCGCTGCCTGCTCGGGGCAGTAAATTACTACTTGACCTACTGTCACTTAACCACGGTGCAGATGTCGCGCTCTGCTAACAACAGTACAGCAGAACGTTTGCCTTTAACAGAGCGACAGTAATATATTATAATAATATAATATATATTATTACAGAGTAATAACCTAATATACCAGCATTACTGACATTAAACTACATTCTCCGTTATATTTGCCCTGAATAACGCATTCAGTAAACAGAAACATGAGCAGATGCGCAATATTAGCTCACACAAAATAGCACCTCGTTAATTAGCCTACAGTTGCTGACGTACATCCATGAATCCTACATAACATCGTCCCGTACCAACAGGACATCAGACTAACTTACTGATGCACGCACGCAGTAGTGTCCACAAACTGGGGGGGGGAGAAAGGAACGTGTGAAGCGTTCCACGTTAACGCCTGTCTTACAGTCCTGCGGAGGCTCCACGCAGAGATTTCGCTGTAGATACGCAAGCGGACTGATGTTTATACTTAAACATCAGTCTAAATACGGTCCAAATTTACAAAGAGACGCCAAATGACCCCAAAGAAAACACAACACGTCTACGTTAACAGATCATTTTACTAATGTGCTGTTAAAATAATAAAATGCTGCGTTATTGACTTTAGACCAGGTTTTTGTTGGTCAATGGTGCCATCACTTCCTGCTGCCTCAAGATAGCAATACACCCAGAATGCACCTGAACACACCTCCCTGTAAGGCCAGCACCCCCAGAATGCACCTGAACACACCTCCCTGTAAGACCAGCACGCCCAGAATGCACCTGAACACACCTCCCTGTAAGACCAGCACCCCCAGAATGCACTAGAACACACCTCCCTGTAAGACCAGCACGCCCAGAATGCACCTGAACACACCTCCCTGTAAGACCAGCACGCCCAGAATGCACCTGAACACACCTCCCTGTAAGACCAGCACCCCCAGAATGCACCTGAACACACCTCCCTGTAAGACCAGCACGCCCAGAATGCACCTGAACACACCTCCCTGTAAGACCAGCACGCCCAGAATGCACCTGAACACACCTCCCTGTAAGACCAGCACGCCCAGAATGCACCTGAACACACCTCCCTGTAAGACCAGCACGCCCAGAATGCACCTGAACACACCTCCCTGTAAGACCAGCATGCCCAGAATGCACCTGAACACACCTCCCTTCCACAGAGAGACAGACGTAGCAGGAAGCAGCGTTAAGTCTTCCAAAGGGTGGCGTGTGACTCACCAGCGGCTCCAGGTGCGACACACCCTCATGCAGACGCACAGCTCTCTCTGGCTCAGGTGCGTGAAGACTCGCAGCCAGACGTCTCGGGTCATGATGTGGGCGGAGCCCGAGTCCAGCGGTAAGCAGCTGGGCTCGGGGCAGGCGGGCGGCGGCCGCACCAGGTGGCGCTCCATCTGAACGGGCCGGGGCGGCGAGGGCACGGCCGGCGGGCTGCGCTTCATCATCTGAGAGCGCGGGGCGAGGCGGGACGGCTGCGAGCAGGGTGACGCCGCCATGGCCGACATCGTGAGGCCGCCCGCTCCCCCGTTGGCGGTCGGGAGGGAAGCGGAAGGCGGGGCGCCGCTGTTCCTGGACGCCTTACTGTTGCTGCGGATCTTGTTGCCTCGGCTACCGCTGCCTTTGTTCCCGCCGCCGTGTCTGTGATTGCTCAGAACTCCGCTGGCGTTCTCCTTCTCCCCGCCTTCCCTCCCCCCTCCCGCGCCTCCTCGCGTCCGCCCGTTGCGCGCCTCCTGCCCGTTGCTGCGCTGCTTCCCCGGGAAGCCGCCGCCGTCGTGCTGCGAGGACGGCGGCATCTGATTGGAGGAGAGCGGGGAGGGTGGGGGGAGGGAGGCGGAGTTCTTCCTGGTCCTGTCGGAGGCGGGCGCGTCCTCGTCCTCTCCGTCCGGCGGGGCTTTCCGTCCTCGCGGCAGTAGCCCCGCCTCTCTCCGCCGGGCCTTCTCGCCGCCCCCCTGCTCCTCCTCCCGCACCTCCTCCTCCCCCCCCCCTCCCCCCACCTTCACCCTCCGACTCCTCGCTGGCGCTGAAGCCCAGCTCGGCCAGACGCCGCTCCCGCTCCCTCTCTCTCTCCCGCTCGCCGCGGCTCCTTTCCCGCTCGGCCCGCCCCCCGCTGCTGTTGCCGTAGACAACGGGAGGCGGCGGCGCAGCGGGGGAGGAGGATGAAGGCGAGGAGCCTCCCCCCGCCTGCTCCCCCCCCCTCAGGGAGTCAGAGGAGTCGGACTCGGAGTCGGACTCGGAGCTGGAGGAAGAAGACGAGGACGACTCGGGCCGCCGCTCCAGCAGACACATCCTCTTGAAGCGCTCGAGTTTCTCTCGGTGATGCGAGCGCTGGTCGGCGCTGGACGTCCCCCCCACACCGCCCCCTCCTCCCCCGCTGGGTTGAGAGGAAGAGGAGGAAGAGGAGGAGCCCTGCAGTCCTGCTGCTCCGCCGCCAGCTGACGAGGTCGGACCGTTGGACTCCGCCTCCGGCTTGGGTTTCTGACGGAGAGAATCAAACATTTAAAATCACACACACACACACACACACACAGATTATTATTCTAAGTGTCTGACAACATTATGAAAAAAATCCCTGAAATCACCATCACCAAACTACACCAGACTCCATGTAAATAATCAGGACTTTTATCATCGTAAAACACACTTCATTCAAAGTGGACAGAAACTAAATAAAACTACCAAAAGCCGTCTTGGTTCATCTTTCCACTGTTCCAACAATCACCACTCTGGTCTGGTTGGAATAAACTCTTAATTCACCCATTTACATGTGGAGATATGCTGGCTCTATACACGCTAAAAGTAGTGATTATTTACATGGAGTCTGGCTCTATACACGCTAAAAGTCCTGATTATTTACATGGAGTCTGGCTCTATACACGCTAAAAGTAGTGATTATTTACATGGAGTCTGGCTCTATACACGCTAAAAGTAGTGATTATTTACATGGAGTCTGGCTCTATACACGCTAAAAGTCCTGATTATTTACATGGTGATGGTGATTTTGAGGCGGTTTCATGTTAAGCTCAAAGGATCTTACTAGGGTTGGGTATGGTTTGGGTTTTTTCCGATACCGGTGCTAAATCGGTACTTTTAAAACGGTGCCGGTGCCTAAACGCTGCCTGAACCGATACTTTAAGAAAGTTTTTAAAAAAGAAGAAGAAACAAGAAGGATAGGCCGACTAAACAACAGCCGGTGACATTTAAGATTAACACATTGTTTATTACTAAGGCCATATGGTCAAAATTAAATGATTTAATAGTAATGTAATAACTATAACTTATAATACACAATAACTTATTTCACCAGTAAGTTGCTGTTGAACGACAAAAACAACAACCAGATGGGAAAAGGGTATTTTACAATAACTTTGAATGCACCGCGAGGCTGTAGGCTACCAGTTTCAGTGAATGCACCGCGAGGCTGTAGGTTACCAGTTTCAGTGAACGCACCGCGAGGCTGTAGGTTACCAGTTTCAGTGAATGCACCGAACCCAACCCTAGATCTTACTCTCTAGTCCAGGTTGAAAAACACCAAAGTTACCGCTTGAGACTGTCTAAAATGCTTCGCACCTTTTTGAGGCGTTTTTCGTGGGCGCCCTTCATCTGCGGGAGAGAGACAGAGAGACAGAGAGAGAGACAGAGAGACAGAGAGAGAGAGACAGTCAGTCAGTCAGTCAGAC
>CM042441.1:692048-696741 GCA_023631565.1 Gymnocephalus cernua
AGCACGGGGGCCCAGCGGTCAGCACGGGGGCCCAGCGGTCAGCACGGGGGCCCAGTGGTCAGCACGGGGGCCCAGTGGTCAGCACGGGGACCCAGTGGTCAGCACGGGGGCCCAGCGGTCAGCACGGGGGCCCAGTGGTCAGCACGGGGGCCCAGCGGTCAGCAGGGGGGCCCAGCGGTCAGCACGGGGGCCTAGCGGTCAGCACGGTGGCCTCACAGAAAGAAGGTTCTGGGTTCTAATCCAGGTTGTTCCGGGCCTTTCTGTGTGGAGTTTGTACTGTATGTTCTCCCCGTGTCTGCGTGGGTTATCTCCGGGTGCTCCGGTTTCCCGTGTGGGCGTGTGTGTGTGTGTGTGTGTGTGTGTGTGTGTGTGTGTGTGTGTCTCACCGCCGTGCACTGCCTCAGCAGGCAGGACTGCTTCATGCGGCCGGGCCCTCCGAACTTCTTCATGTCTTTGCAGAAGTGACACTCTCCACACTCGGTCCTCTTGCAGGCCTGGCAGCGCCGGCACCGCGTCCGCCTGCGCCGCGCACCCCCGCCAGCCCCACCGCCCAGCGCCTTACTGCCCGACATCCCCGAACAAGTCAGCTAGAGAGAGAGAGAGAGAGACACACACACACACACACACACACACACACACACACACACACACACACACACGTTACTTTGCAATAACCCTGACTGTGATTAACACTAAACATTACATGTTTCATACTTTCGATACACAGTAAGATATTAACATGTAAATATCTGCACGCCGTCTAACTTGCAGCCCAAGGAGTGAAGACGCTCTAGCACCAAACGCTGCCCACCATTACAACTTCTCATGGTTTTCACAAGTTAGACTGGGGGTGGTGTCCCCCGTCCAACGCACCCGTCTCACGTTGTCTGTCTGTCTGCCTGTCTGTCTGTCTGTCTGCCTGTCTGTCTGTCTGTCTGCCTGTCTGTCTGTCTGCCTGTCTGTCTGTCTGTCTGCCTGTCTGTCTGTCTGTCTGCCTGTCTGTCTGTCTGTCTGCCTGTCTGTCTGTCTGTCTGCCTGTCTGTCTGTCTGTCTGTCTGTCTTTGCCAGTTCAATACACGCGTTTTGTTTTTCACTTCCGTAGCGTTTAAAAAAACTTTGTTTACAGCAGCGTAACGGGACTCTCGCGCCACGACGGGGACAGACGAGTCTGACCTCCGGTTACGTAGTTGTCCTCCGCACGGTGACGTCAGGCGTTCACAACAAACACAAAGCGCTGCGTTATTACCGGACTGTCTGACGAGTGACTGCGACCCGGTGTGAGTGGATGGCGTTAAGCACGGCCGTAACTATGTTACTATCCTTTAACCTTCATCTCACCGGGACACTAACAGAACATTAAGTTTACCGGATCTCAGACTGAGGAGCTGCAGAGGTGAGATGATTCAGGAATATACGATGCAACAGGTGAGCCTCTCTTTGAGTTCTGGAGCGACGGGTACGAGACACGAGGGAATTATTTAAAACGTTAGCCGAGAACACGCCGGTCTGAAAAGAGAAACTTTATCAGGGTTTTTTCCCCGTAATCGAGCAGCTCTACCACACGGAGAGTGAGAAACTTTATCGGTTATCATAAAACGCTGATGAAGATCATCTGCAAGCTGCCAAAAACACGGCCTGATAATCGCTCTATTTATTGGAATTTACTGAAAAAATATCTGGTACAGGATCTAAAATCCTCTATTCCAGACTCAAGCAACACAAAACAAACAATTAACGATAAAGTTTTTCACACTCCGTGTGGTTAGAGCGGCTCGATTAAAATATAATCACGATTATTTCGGTCAATATTTAAATCAGGACACTTTAACACGATTACTCGTTGACTTCTGGAAAGATGTTGCAATTATTGAACTTAAAAAACAGTGGAAAAAGTTAAATAAATCAACAGTACATACACACATACAACTGTGAACTTTGCATTCATACTTTTCCTATTTTAACTTTATTCTTTCATTCAGAACACGAGAGAATATAAAGAGTTTAATGAACTCAATAATAGTTTTTCTCGATTATTCTGTTTTTGTGATCATTGGGAGATGAAATCACAATCACGATTACACGTGGACTAATTGCACAGCCCTAGCGTGTGCGGTGAAGTCATGGCGCGAGCTTCCTGGAGACGTTGTGCGTTCTTTAAGAACAGGTTGGACGCATTCTGCCAGTCAAAGCTGTCACGTATAATTATAAAGCCCGTCAGTAATTTATGTAACTTACTTATGAATTATTAGAAAATGTCAATCATGAAATGAATGTGTTTTATGAAAACATGTTCAAATGTGTGTGTGTGTGCGTGCGTATGTATGTATGTATGTATGTATGTATGTATGTATGTATGTATGTATGTATGTATGTATGTATGTATGTATGTATGTATGTATGTATATTGTTTTGTGTGGCTTGAGACATTTTTTCAATAAATTCCAATAAATAGAGCGATTATCAGGCCGTGTTTTGGCAGTTTGCAGATGATCTTTATCAGCGTTTTATTTGCCTGATAACTGATAAAGTTAATGAATTAAAGTGTTGTACTTTGGCTCGGCTCCAGCTCCGAGTCTGTCCATCTGCTTCACTTTCACTCACGTACGTGGAGATACAGACCGTACGTACGTGGAGATACAGACCGTACGTATGTGGAGATACAGACCGTACGTACGTGGAGATACAGACCGTACGTACGTGGAGATACAGACCGTACGTACGTGGAGATACGGACCGTACGTATGTGGAGATACAGACCGTACGTACGTGGAGATACAGACCGTACGTACGTGGAGATACAGACCGTACGTACGTGGAGATACAGACCGTACGTACGTGGAGATACAGACCGTACGTACGTGGAGATACAGACCGTACGTACGTGGAGATACGGACCGTACGTATGTGGAGATACAGACCGTACGTACGTGGAGATACAGACCGTACGGCGTAGCCCGATATCACATCACGTCGCGCCGACGAAGATTGTAAGAAAAAGTAATAACACAGACATACAAGACATTTTCTTCAGAATTTTACAATAGTCTCACATCATAACATACCCTTCACCATACCAAGGGAACTTCATCAGGATGCATAGTATCTGGATCCATCTAATACCTGGCTGCTGCCTCTATGGGAGTTTATCACGGGGGTGGACTGACTGATGCCCGCTGTATTTTAAGGAAGAGCATTTATTTATGTACGATACATTATTCAAAATTTGTGTCCTTAAAGGTTGGATTTTTCTTAATTTTAAGAATTAAGGCATTAAGATTAATTTCCAAAAGATTATTTTTGTATTCCTCTTGACTTTTTAGTCAACTTTAGCGCTGGTTCATTAACTCATGCTGAGAACTGTGAGTCTGTACAGGCCAGTTAGATGTGTATGTTCACCTGTTCTGTCAGACACTCTCTGGCTGAGTAATCTATTACTAAATGTGTCAGATTCACTGCATCATGTCATGAACTGGTGTCTGATCATCACACAATGACATGACATCATATAATGTTACACCTCTCTGCTTATTTATGTCTATGTGTCTGTATTTGGGTCTTATTTATGTGTCTGTGTGTCTGTATTGGGTCTTATTTATGTGTCTGTGTGTCTGTATTTGGGTCTTATTTATGTGTCTGTGTGTCTGTATTTGGGTCTTATTTATGTGTCTGTGTGTCTGTATTCGGGTCTTGTATGCGGCTGTAATAACTGTCTTTCTGCTCTGAGGATCGATACGTGTTTATGTGATCACAGCTAACAGTAGCAGAATAATGGAGATGCGACATTAGCTGCTAACGGCTAACAACCTGCGCGTCACAGTAACCTTCTGATCACACACATCGATACCTGCAGGCGCGTGCACTGCAGACACGCGTGCACACGCCAGGTGTGTTGTTAATAACACATGTGTGAGGTGACACTATCATCCACCCCCCCCGCACCCACCCACCCGTGTGATCTGATGTAAATGTTGCGATGCTAACGTGTTAGCGTGCTAGCTGCATCTATGCTTCCTCTTTCATTATGTGTCCTAAAACAGCCCTGCGCGCGGGCACACGGAGGTTAATGTAACAAACATGGCTGCTGATAAAGAAAGAAAACACACTCACCTCTTCGTATCAGGTCGCATACTCCTTGGTCGCTCATTAGAAATAATATTAGCCAACTGTTAGCCAACGTTAGCTTCGGCGGTGGTGGTGGTGGTGTAGCGCAGCTAGCCGTCCGCTTCCTTGTTTCTCTGTCCGCCAGGCTGCCGTTGCTCCCGGGCTGCTCACACGCGTCCCATCGCTGTAGCCTCCGGTGCTCCTGCTAGCTCCCGGCTAGCATCTGCCCGCTGTGCTCTCAACGCCTCCGAACTGATCGATATCGATTAAGTGAAGGGCGCAGTGCTGCTGAGTGAGTCGTGCCCATTCACTCCTCTCTCTCTCTCTCTCTCTCTCTCTCTCTCTCTCTCTCTCTCTCTCTCTCTCTCTCTCTCTCTCTCTCTCTCTCTCTCTCTCTCTCTCTCTCTCTCTCTCTCTCTCTCTCTCTCTCTGCACGTTACAACGTGGTCTTCCTCTCTTCTTCCGGGGGCTTCAAAACACCTAAAATGGCTCATTTTAAACTGAAGCGCAGTGTTTTAAAAAACCGTCCCACGGCTGTAACCCTCCGCGGGAACTAGACCCCGCAGATCACCGCATTAAATGGACCAGATAT
>CM042441.1:696941-706941 GCA_023631565.1 Gymnocephalus cernua
ATGTTAGGACTATTGTGTATATTGAAACCCCAGCTGTTCACATTGACTGCAATATGATTTATGTTAAATAAAATATGAACTTGAATGATTGTAACTGTTGTGACGTCCGTTTGAAAAGACATAAAATCAAGTTCCTTCCTTCCGTGGCTCCGTCCGGAGCTTAGCCCCGCCCAAGACGAGTCTGATTGGTTTAAAGAAATTCCAACAAACCAGAGCACGTTGTTCTGCCATCCAGGAATGCTGTGGACTAGACCAGACCCTCCTCCGCAGCGCTGTGTGTGTGTGTGTGTGTGTGTGTATATGTGTGTATATGTGTGTGTGTATGTGTGTATATGTGTGTGTGTGTGTGTGTGTGTGTGTGTGTGTGTGCTAATAAAGGTGGAACATGATCTTAGTAAGAAATTTGACAATATTGTAGTAAATATTTTCGGTGCATAAAACAAGCTAATCCAGCTGAACATGAAGTATTATATTATTATTATAATAATAATATATATATATTTATATATATTTATATTTATATAAATATATATAAAAAAAAGAAATATATATATAACGTCCTGACTAACCGCCGTCCACACCGTGTTTAAACTCAGACTCTGACCCCTGGTTTCCACCGAGGGTGGAGCGGCGGCGGAGTCGTTAGGTTTCCATTAAAGTCGGTGTGTGTATTTCCACCGACTGCAGAACGCTGCGTTCCGACTCCGCAGCGGATACGCAGAGCTTCTATTTTTGCCGGAGAGCTCCGCAGCAAGCAGCACACGGCAGATAGTGCGGGACAGGAAGTCGAGCACAGAAACCAAATAAAACATCCGGTTAATTTTCAAAATAAAATACACCGTGCTCACGGCGGATCATATTTCCCTTCACCACACCTTGAACACGTGGTAATGGGCGGAGACGGGCCTGAAGTCAGCTGGTTCTGCTTATAGAAACTACATCCTGTTATATTGTGCGATCATACGTGAATTTGCGAGATCTCGTGGGTCCTCGTGACTTCAGGCAGTCATGGCCGCCGTTCTGGACCTGGTGGGCGTTGACGGACAGCGGACCACGGCGGCAACACGCAGCCGTTCTGCAGTCGGTGGAAATGAGGACTTAGAGATATTACAAGAGACAAAAACATTTAAGTAACAACATCAAATGGTGACAAATGTCGGAAAAACTTCCACAAAACTATAAAAAAATAAATTCCGTTAAAAAGCGTGTAAAAAACATCAGACTAAATGTTAATTTTAGGGAGAAAGACGAGAGTTAAAGTCCACAGAGATGAAAAGAAATCTTTATTTAATAATATTTATAACAGTTTGAACATCAGCGGAGCCTCACCATTGGCTGAAAGATGAAGGGGGCAGAGCCTCGCCATTGGCTGAGGGGTAAATGGGGCGGAGCCTCGCCATTGGCTGAGGGGTAAAGGGGGTGGAGCCTCGCCATTGGCTGAAGGCTAAAGGGGGTGGAGCCTCGCCATTGGCTGAGGGGTAAAGGGGGCGGAGCCTCGCCATTGGCTGAGGGGTAAAGGGGGCGGAGCCTCGCCATTGGCTGGGGGTAAAGGGGGCGGAGCCTCGCCATTGGCTGAGGGGTAAAGCCATCAAAGGTGACAAGATGTAATAAAAAGATTTTAATTTCCTTCTTAATATTCTGACATGTTTAAACATTTCTTTACAATTTTAATAATTTATTAATTATTACACAAGTTCTGTTTATTAAATCTTCTATATTTATTTCTTTAGTTTATAAACCCAGCTGTTTCTGAACACACACACACACACACACACACACACACACACACACACACACACACACACACACACACACACACACACACACACACACACACACACACACACACCGCTGTGAGAGATTTTTGAAGATAGCGATAAAATAAGCAACAAAAAAGTCGAGAAAAAAGTTACAAACATTTTGAAAAAAAACAACATAAATGTCAACAAAAAATAACCACAAACAAGCGGAGGGGGGGGTGGGTTATCTCAGCCCCCCCCCCCCCCCCTTTTTGGTGCTTTCTTTAACGTTTTTTGGGACTCGTGATCCTTTTTCTCAAACATCTGAACGTTTGTTGATGTTTTGCCTCTTGACATTTGTGGAGCTTTTTCCAATGTTTTTTTGGCACTTTTTGACCTCAAGAACCGTCCAGGTGTTCTCCCCCCCCCCCCCCTCAGGTGTTCTCCTCTTTCTCTCCCCCCCCCCCCCCCCCAGGTGTTCCCCTCGACCCCCCCCCCCCCCCCCCCCCTCAGGTGTTCCCCTCTCCCCCCCCCCCCCCTCAGGTGTTCCCCTCTTTCTCCCCACCCTCAGGTGTGCCCCCCCCAAGTGTAACCAACCCCCTCTGTCTCTCCTATTTTTTGACATCTTTAGCACTTTTTTTTTTGGCACATTTTTAAGTCAACAACCGCCCAGGTGTCCCCCCCCCCCCCCTCGCCATCAGGCATCAGGCGGGGTCTGCGTGGTCATCAGCACCAGCGGCGTCTCTTTGTCTCCGGTCCCCCAGCAGAGGAAACATCCTCTCGGTGAACTCGGAGGTTCCGCTGAAGCTGAAGATCTCCGAGCCAGACTTGGCGTTATAAAAGGTCACGTGACCCTCGTCCACGTCCAGGAACACGCCCACCTGACGCAGCTTCGGGGGACACTTCACCTGCACCGCCGGCACAAAACACAGACCGCCTCAGTTCGTATATCTGAACTAACATACGTAATACACGACACTGCAGCGTGGACGCATATAGATATATAATTATGAGTATTTCTAGTAGCTTGACTGCAGTAAAGGATGTGAATACTAAGTGTAGAGTACTGAGTACTAGTAAGTGTGCGTACCTTTGTGAGGGGGGGTGCAGTGAGCGCTCTCAGCTGGCCTCCGCTCCACCAGAGGGCGTAGTACCCGTTAGACAGGCTCATTTCAAACAGCCCTTTCCTGCTCGCCGTCTCCGTGACCACGCCCAGCTTCCAGTCCTTACTCTCGCCGACAAACACCTACAACACACGAGAGAGGGGGGGGGGGGGGGGCAGTGTTACCATAGCAACGGACCAGGTAGGGGGCAGGCAAACACTCGGCCACCGGCGGTCCACAAGGGTAAAGAAGAGTCACAAGACGGCAAAAACTTTGAAAAAAAAAACTGACAAAAATGTGGCGCCATGGGCCTCACATAGTACTGTACGGCGTGGGTCAGTGTTACCGTAGCGACGGGCTCTCACCTCCCAGTAGTGGCGCCCGGTGGCGTAGCCCTCCTTAGCGAGGACGCAGGACCAGACGTCGTAGCGCTGCGGGCTGCTCCGGAAGAACTGCAGCGTCTCGCCACGCTTCACCTGCTTCCTGTCTGAGGACAGGATCAGGAACGGGTACGCCGTCACCGGGTTCAACGCCACGTCCTCTGGAGACACCGCACACACAACACACACACACACACACACACACACACACACACACCTGAGTCTGCTGATGAACAGGAAGTAGTTAATAACGTCTTCTCTCTAGTGTGCAGCAGCAGCAGTGTGGATCTCTTCAGACGCACTGAGCTGTCACTTCCTGACGGCCTTCTCGCCGTTGAAGAAGCGTAACCGTGGTAACCCCTGGCGAGCTCGGCTCTAGCGGCGTCGCCAGATAACGCCTCCATTACCGATAGACCAACAGTCGTTTAAATGTGTAGAAATGTAAATGAAAGTGTTGTAGCCGTCCAGAGCTCCACGGTTTCTGTCTGTCATGAACGTCGTCGTTACTACCGCATTGCATTGTGGGATACTTAAGCCGCCATAGAGTCCAGTGTTGTGATATTTAAACTACTCTTGGTCCCTTACTAAACATCTCACATCCTGTTTTAGCTCCTAAAGAACATGTTAGCGGGGGGGCAGATTAATAACATTAGCTAGTTTTGTTAGCATCACACTTAGCTTTCTGTTCTTCATGCTTCCTTACTAGCATGCTAACATCATAACAACAGGGTTAGCATGTTAGCAGTCCTTACTAGCATGCTAACATCATAACAACAGCGTTAGCATGTTAGCAGTCCTTACTAGCATGCTAACATCATAACAACAGGGTTAGCATGTTAGCAGTCCTTACTAGCATGCTAACATCATAACAACAGGGTTAGCATGTTAGCAATCGCTCAAACAGCTGACAAACTAAAACAGATAAAATGTTCTCACCCATGTAGACTCGGACCTTCTTGTGTCCTGGGACAGAAAGAACACACACACACACACACACACACACACACACACACACACACACACACACACACACACACACACACACACACACACACACACACACACACACACACACACACACACACACACACACACACACACACAGAATGAAGCTGGTTAACATTAACAATCATTATCATAAATAATAAGACATTATTAATATACAACAGACGTACCTGAGACATGTTTCATCCTCTTCATATCTGAAGGGAAACAGGAAACCAGTCAGTCACCCTTTCACAATAAAAGTCCTCCGATCGTCTCAGTAAAAGTCTTTCTGTTTGATGCCGTTTGTGTCACATATCTTTTCCCACTTCAGCTCAGCGGTCCAGAACGATAACTAAACATTTTGGTCAACTCACAGACATTGAAGATCTCCTGTCTGACTCACAGGTCAAATATCAAGTTTAATAGTAGGCCACGTTCCTGCCTGACGATGGTCTGGCACAGACACGTTGCCTACTATTAAACTTTATATATTAATTGTGTGATAAGTCCAATGAACGTTTAACACACAATGAACTGTTACTGTAAACTCAACGTCACTAATCTTCATAACACGGTATGTGTTGTTATGATGAAGTGATGAAGTGTTACCATGTGCTTTCTGAGTGAATGAATGTGTGATGTAATGATGATGTCATCACCTCTCAGAGACCACTGACTCTTCCTCAGACTGGCCGAGCTTCCTCTCAGACTGAGCATGCTCTCTGCTGCCGTCAGCTCATTGGACACTGAAACACACACACACAGAGACACACACACACACAGACAGACACACACACACACACACTTTAATGTATATATTGACTGACCAGAGGCCCCGTGTTTATATATATATATCTGTTTCTTATATATATATATATATATATATATATATATATATATATATATATATATATATATATATATATATATATATTTGAATGTATATATTGACTGACCGGAGCCCCTCTGGGGGGCAGGTCCCCCCCCCAGCCTGATGGGGTCCATCTTGTCCCTGATGTCGGCCAGCGAGTTCTTGACGTCGTCCAGCTGGAAGCTGAGAGAAAACTCTGAGAACTCTTCATCCAGATCATCGTCGTGGTCGTCGGCCAGCGGGGCCGCGGCGCCGTCCAGGCTCTGACACAACAACACATTACACTTCTTATTTCATTATAACACATTTACTTATGTATGTACTTATGTATTTATGTATTTAATCCCTCTATAGTACACAGCAACTCATCCAGCTCCAGTGTAACTGACAGACCTGCAGGAAGCCGATGTGATCCTGGCTGACGGCCTGCGTCTCCAGCTCTGCTCTCCTCTCCGTCAGCTGGCTAAGCTCCGCCTCCAGACGGTTCACTAGCCCCGCCCCCTTCTCCATCACGCCGTCCAGCTGGATCTGGATCCCCCCCACCACGCGGGACCGGATCCGGTCCAGAGAGACCGTCACGTCATCCAGAAGCTGCTCCACCTCGCCGCGCTCGCCGTCTGCGTAGCTCTGGCAGGAAATATCAAAACCTGCGTTATAAAACTCTGAATAATAACGTGTGTGTTTACACAGGGAGTGTGTGAAGCGTGTAGTGCAGTAGTGTGGAGGTGCTTGTAGTTAGTGCATGCTACATGCTACATGCTGCTTTCTGCTTTTTAGCCACCGCCGCTGGCTAGCCCCCTCATAGGGGGTGAAAAGAGGAGCTGAGTGCGTAAGTCTCTGCCAGTACGCAGCCTCTCCACCACCAAGACCTTTGCAGTGCCTCCTCGCGGCCACACACACACACACACACACACACACACACACACACACACACACACACACACACACACACACACACACACACACACACACACACACACACACACACACACACACGTGGATTATGTCATGACAGCATGATCATGACCAAGGTCCTCAGACCTGTTGGTGGCTTTTGTTGACCTCTCCACAAGACCTCTTGTGGGAAGTCTTCCTCCGGATTGGATGCCCCACTAAGTTTGTCAACATCCTTCGTCAGTTTCATGATGGAATGACTGCGAGCGTGACAACAGGAGGTCAACAGTCTACTCCCTTCCCCGTGTGCACAGGGGCGTGTACTGGCACCAGTGCTTTTTCACATCTTCCCCATATGTGTCACCCAGCTCCTCCTCTGAAACTGAACACAGCAGTGGGGTGACAGCAGCGTACAGCCTGATGGTAACCTCTTTAATATCAGCAGCCTGCAGGCAGTGACGATACTTGAGCTGCAGTACGCAGATGACTGTGCTCTCATATCTCTCTCTCCACAAGACCTCCGGTCTGTCAGGCAGCAGTGAGGGCACACAGCAGGATGGGGCTGACCATCAACCGCCAAAACAGTGGTGATCTGCCAGCGGAGCGCCAACATCCCACCCACACCACCCATCGTCACTGTTGCAGATGAAAAACTGTCAGTTGTTCCATCATTCAAATACCTGGGGAGCATTATCTCTGAAGACAAGAGCATTGGCAATGAGGTCCTTAGCTGCCTTTGGGAGACCCAGAACAGGAACCTTCATCAGTCTACCAAGCGGTCTGCATCGCCACCCTCCTCTAGACTTGTGAAGCCTGATGGGTTACTTACAGCCGCCACATCAGGTCCACATCTTCTGTCTCCAGCGCATCCTGGGAACCACTTGGCGTGACAGAGCGCCTCACAGTGAGATCCTCAGGGGAACAACCCAGGCTGCAACAGTCCCCCAGCATCCAAGGATGCCCTACAACCGTCTGCCCCCCAGAGGGCTATAAGGCCAGCTACACCAAGGCCAGCGTGTGTGTGTGTGTGTGTGTGTGTGTGTCTCTGTGTGTGTGTGTGTGTGTGTCTGTGTGTGTGTGTGTGTGTGTGTGTGTGTGTGTCTCTGTGTGTGTGTGTGTGTGTGTCTCTGTGTGTGTGTGTGTGTGTGTCTCTGTGTGTGTGTGTGTGTGTGTGTGTGTGTGTGTGTGTGTGTGTGTGTGTGTGTGTGTGTGTGTGTGTGTGTGTGTGTGTGTGTGTGTGTGTGTCTCTGTGTGTGTGTGTGTGTGTGTCTCTGTGTGTGTGTGTGTGTGTCTCTGTGTGTGTGTGTGTGTGTGTCTCTGTGTGTGTGTGTGTGTGTGTGTGTGTGTGTGTGTGTCTGTGTGTCTCTGTGTGTGTCTCTGTGTGTGTCTCTGTGTGTGTGTGTGTGTGTGTGTGTGTGTGTGTGTGTGTGTGTGTGTGTGTCTGACCTTGACTCCGTCCAGTTTCCTCTTCAGCTGAGTAACGTGAATCTCTTTCTGTCTGATCCGGTTCAGGATCTCCTGCTCCGTCCTCGCCACCTGCTTCTGCAACACATCATTTCATCTTCTTATTATTATACGTCCTGTCTGTCTGTTTCTTATACGTCCCGTCTGCCTGTTTCTTATACGTCCTGTCTGCCTGTTTCTTATACGTCCTGTCTGCCTGTTTCTTATACGTCCCGTCTGTCTGTTTCTTATACGTCCCGTCTGCCTGTTTCTTATACGTCCCGTCTGTCTGTTTCTTATACGTCCCGTCTGCCTGTTTCTTATACGTCCTGTCTGCCTGTTTCTTATACGTCCTGTCTGTCTGTTTCTTATACGTCCTGTCTGCCTGTTTCTTATACGTCCCGTCTGTCTGTTTCTTATACGTCCTGTCTGCCTGTTTCTTATACGTCCTGTCTGTCTGTTTCTTATACGTCCTGTCTGTCTGTTTCTTATACGTCCCGTCTGCCTGTTTCTTATACGTCCCGTCTGCCTGTTTCTTATACGTCCTGTCTGTTTCTTATACGTCCTGTCTGCCTGTTTCTTATACGTCCCGTCTGTCTGTTTCTTATACGTCCTGTCTGTTTCTTATACGTCCCGTCTGTCTGTTTCTTATACGTCCCGTCTGTCTGTTTCTTATACGTCCTGTCTGTCTGTTTCTTATACGTCCCGTCTGTCTGTTTCTTATACGTCCCGTCTGCCTGTTTCTTATACGTCCCGTCTGTCTGTTTCTTATACGTCCCGTCTGCCTGTTTCTTATACGTCCCGTCTGCCTGTTTCTTATACGTCCTGTCTGTTTCTTATACGTCCTGTCTGCCTGTTTCTTATACGTCCCGTCTGTCTGTTTCTTATACGTCCTGTCTGTTTCTTATACGTCCCGTCTGTCTGTTTCTTATACGTCCTGTCTGTCTGTTTCTTATACGTCCTGTCTGTCTGTTTCTTATACGTCCCGTCTGCCTGTTTCTTATACGTCCCGTCTGCCTGTTTCTTATACGTCCCGTCTGTCTGTTTCTTATACGTCCCGTCTGCCTGTTTCTTATACGTCCCGTCTGCCTGTTTCTTATACGTCCCGTCTGTCTGTTTCTTATACGTCCTGTCTGTCTGTTTCTTATACGTCCTGTCTGTCTGTTTCTTATACGTCCCGTCTGCCTGTTTCTTATACGTCCCGTCTGCCTGTTTCTTATACGTCCCGTCTGTCTGTTTCTTATACGTCCTGTCTGTCTGTTTCTTATACGTCCTGTCTGTCTGTTTCTTATACGTCCTGTCTGTCTGTTTCTTATACGTCCCGTCTGCCTGTTTCTTATACGTCCCGTCTGTCTGTTTCTTATACGTCCCGTCTGTCTGTTTCTTATACGTCCCGTCTGCCTGTTTCTTATACGTCCCGTCTGCCTGTTTCTTATACGTCCCGTCTGTCTGTTTCTTATACGTCCCGTCTGTCTGTTTCTTATACGTCCCGTCTGTCTGTTTCTTATACGTCCTGTCTGTCTGTTTCTTATACGTCCCGTCTGCCTGTTTCTTATACGTCCCGTCTGTCTGTTTCTTATACGTCCCGTCTGCCTGTTTCTTATACGTCCCGTCTGCCTGTTTCTTATACGTCCTGTCTGCCTGTTTCTTATACGTCCTGTCTGCCTGTTTCTTATACGTCCCGTCTGCCTGTTTCTTATACGTCCTGTCTGTCTGTTTCTTATACGTCCTGTCTGCCTGTTTCTTATACGTCCCGTCTGCCTGTTTCTTATACGTCCTGTCTGCCTGTTTCTTATACGTCCCGTCTGTCTGTTTCTTATACGTCCCGTCTGTCTGTTTCTTATACGTCCCGTCTGTCTGTTTCTTATACGTCCCGTCTGCCTGTTTCTTATACGTCCCGTCTGCCTGTTTCTTATACGTCCCGTCTGCCTGTTTCTTATACGTCCCGTCTGTCTGTTTCTTATACGTCCCGTCTGTCTGTTTCTTATACGTCCCGTCTGCCTGTTTCTTATACGTCCCGTCTGCCTGTTTCTTATACGTCCCGTCTGTCTGTTTCTTATACGTCCCGTCTGTCTGTTTCTTATACGTCCCGTCTGTCTGTTTCTTATACGTCCCGTCTGCCTGTTTCTTATACGTCCCGTCTGTCTGTTTCTTATACGTCCTGTCTGCCTGTTTCTTATACGTCCCGTCTGTCTGTTTCTTATACGTCCCGTCTGCCTGTTTCTTATACGTCCCGTCTGCCTGTTTCTTATACGTCCCGTCTGTCTGTTTCTTATACGTCCTGTCTGTCTGTTTCTTATACGTCCCGTCTGCCTGTTTCTTATACGTCCCGTCTGTCTGTTTCTTATACGTCCTGTCTGTCTGTTTCTTATACGTCCTGTCTGCCTGTTTCTTATACGTCCTGTCTGTCTGTTTCTTATACGTCCCGTCTGCCTGTTTCTTATACGTCCCGTCTGCCTGTTTCTTATACGTCCCGTCTGCCTGTTTCTTATACGTCCCGTCTGTCTGTTTCTTATACGTCCTGTCTGTCTGTTTCTTATACGTCCTGTCTGCCTGTTTCTTATACGTCCTGTCTGTCTGTTT
>CM042441.1:711941-716941 GCA_023631565.1 Gymnocephalus cernua
TAAATAATCAGGACTTTTAGCGTGTATAGAGCCAGACTCCATGTAAATAATCACTACTTTTAGCGTGTATAGAGCCAGACTCCATGTAAATAATCAGGACTTTTAGCGTGTATAGAGCCAGACTCCATGTAAATAATCAGGACTTTTAGCGTGTATAGAGCCAGCATATCTCCACATGTAAATGGGTGAATTAAGGGTTTATTTCAACCAGACCAGAGTGGTGATTGTTGGAACAGTGGAAAGATGAACCAAGACGGCTTTTGGAAGTTTTATTTAGTTTCTGTCCACTTTGAATGAAGTGTGTTTTACGATGATAAAAGTCCTGATTATTTACATGGAGTCTGGTGATGGAGATTTCGAGGCTGTTCCATGATGAACTAAAAGCTGTCTCTCTGCTAGTAGTTCCTACATCGCGTTAGTAGTTGACTGAGAGACAGAAACAACCTGAACTCTGAGGATGAGGACAGAATCACACAAACATTTCTCATTTAGCTTTTTATAAATAAAGTTGACTGGAGTTCAGAATTGAGATGTAAAGAAGCAAAGTGTCTTACCTTTCTTCCTTTCTGGGACTCTTCTCTGTCGGAGCCTGGAACTCAGGTTGGCCTGTGACGTCACGGGGGGTGGGGGGGGGGGGGGGGGGGGCGGGGACTCACAGGTGCTCGGAGTTCCCACGTGAGTTGAGATGGTTATTTAACATGGGTTGGACATGTTAAACAAGCATCTCAGTGTGTGCGTGTGTGTAACTATGTATATATGTGTGGGTGTGTATATATATATCTCTATCTGTGTGTGTGTTACTGTGTATATATGTGTGTGTGTGTATATATATATATCTCTATCTGTGTGTGTGTGTGTGTTACTGTGTGTGTTACTCTGTGTGTGTGTGTGTAGCGGTGAATCCAGTTTGACTGCATGTGATTGGCTAATTCTTACCTAGTTCTGTAACTGACTGTATAAAAATAAACATTCAAAATAAATACATTATATTCACAGTGCACTATGACATATATATATATATATATACACACATACATACATATATATATATACATATATATACATACACACATATATACATATATATATATACACACATATATATATATATATATATATATATATATAGTATATACACACAATCCTCTGTTTTATGTTATTTTATGTTTCTTTATTCACTTACTGACTTATTTCTACCTTGGATCTGACTGAGCAACTGCCACTAAATACTTTCCCTGAGGCGATCAATAGTTTTCTGATTCTGGTTATGAAATTTGGAACACAAAGTGACTATTATTTTGTTTTGGGGACAGAAAATACGAGTAAATTATAAGTAAATATAAAATATAAGAGTAAATGCTGTGGATGTTTCTCAGTTTGTGTACTTAAACCTCATGCTGTTAGGTGTGTGCAGCTCTGAGGGATCAGGATGCATTTATTGGAGTTTAACATGTTAAACTGTCACATTTCCTTTCAGAACACGAGACTAAATAAGAGTTTTGTTGCAAAACGTCATGTGCAAAAGTCTGGGCGCTTGGCATTCTGGGTAAAAACACACAAACGTCACACATTAAACTGTTTAAGTTCTTTTATACGATCACTTCATACAGATAATAAAACATCACAACGCTCCACAAGTTTCTACAAACTGCCTCTTTGTGCCGTCTGTGCCGAACTCCACAGAGATATTTCACGTTTTAGCCACAAGAACCACAAATCCCTTCAGCCTTCTGTTCACACATCGTCCCTCAGCAGACGCTTCTGATGCGTTGAAGCGACAGGCTGGAATGTTTCCCCGCTGCTGCGGTCCAAAGACGGGACGTGTGAGGATTGAGACGGAGGATCCGAGGTGATGAAGCGGGCGGCGTTCACGGGGAATAAAAACCACAAGAGGTCTGGTGCTGCAAACGGGTCGGACCTGAGACTCCAGATACTAGTTTCTCCTCAGAAGTCTTTATAATGCAGCAACCTGCACACACACACACACACACACACACACACACACACACACACACACACACACACACACACACACACACACACACACACACACACACACACACACACACACACACACACACACACACACACACACACACACACACACAGAAATAGATTAGAATCTTGTAGGATTAGTTGTGGGTGGAGGATGCCACACCCAGAGGCTGATTGTAATGATAACAACCTAAATAAACATAAAAACCAGTGGAGCTGGTTGGCTGCCTGACCTGAAGAGAGGGGCGTGTCCTTTGTTGTTGGCCAATGAGAAGAAGCCGCTGTGTGGGGAGAAGTCCAGGCAGCTGGCTCGATAAACTATCTTCCTCTTGGAGACGGGGAAGTTAGAGAACACGGACAGACTCGGCAGGTGGACCTGACGGGACACAGAGACCACACACAGTTACAGACAGACAGACAGTTACAGACAGACAGACAGACAGTTACAGACAGTTACAGACAGTTACAGACAGACAGAGAGACAGAGAGACAGTTACAGACAGACAGAGAGACAGTTACAGACAGACAGAGAGACAGAGAGACAGTTACAGACAGACAGAGACATTCAGTGACCCAGTAACAGGTATCTAAGCACCAGCATCATCTCACCAGGCGTACGGCCTCGTCCTCGGCCCGGGACGCGATGGCGAGGATCTCAGAGGAGGGGTTAAAGGTCAGAGCGGTGGCCGAGGTCAGCAGGTTCATCACCGCTCTCAGAGGCCTGGGATTGGCCGAGTTAAGACACGCCTCCTGGGAGTAGATGTTGACCACGCCCGACTCAGAGCTGAAACACAGATAATACACCAACAATAAAATATTTAGAACAGATAGAGCTTACAGGCAGCTGTCAGCCAATCAGAGAGCAGGATGGGTTTGTGGGCGTGTCCTACCCGCAGGCGAGATACTGTCCGTTCCGCGAGGCGGCGATGGACGTTCCCTTCACACAGCCGTCGTCTAAAAACCTGTTCACACAGCGGCTGGAACGCAGGTCCCACACATACACCTCGCCGTCCTCTACACACACACACACACACACACACACACACATTAACTGACAGGAAGTGTCTACCTGTCTGTTTCTCTACCTGTCTGTCTACCTACCAGAGTTGGCGAACACTTTGCTGCCGTCAGGAGAGAAGGCGACGCCGCTGACATCGCCATTTATCTTCAAACTGCTGACCACCTCCTTAGTCTACACACACACACACACACACACACACACACACACACACACACACACACACACACACACACACACACACACAGTTTTATTATCATTTATTATTCAAAATGTGAGAAAGAAGACTGAAGCTGTGACATCAGACAGACAGTCACCTTGAGTGTGAGGAGGTGCAGGTATCCGTTGGTCCCGGTGAGCAGCAGAGCGCCTCCTTCAGGACAAACAGAGAACTCCTTCACTCTGGCCTCATTCAGCCCTGATGGAGACAAGACACCCAATCACACACCAGCTCCGAGGCTACATCCATAGTGTGTCTCCGTGTGTGTGTGTGTGTGTGTTACTGTGTGTGTGTCTGTGTGTTACTGTGTGTGTGTCTGTGTGTCTCCGTGTGTGTGTGTGTGTGTATATATATATATATATATATATATAAATAATCAGCCGTACCTCTGACGGTGTGCACGGGCGTGACGCGGCCCTCCATCATGTCGTACACGTAGAACATCTTGTTCTTCAGGCTGGTGGCGATCACCGTCTCGCCGTCACGGCTGAACTGAGCTCGGTGCACCGGGAACCGTTCCAGGTGGATGCTCTGGATCTTAGGGTTGGTCTTACCGTCCACCTGCACCACACACACACACACACACACACACACACAGAGAGAGACACACATACACACACACACACAGAGACACACACACACACACACACACACACACACACACACACACACACACACACACACACACACACACACACACACACACACACACACACACACACACACACACACACACACACACACACAGAGAGAGACACACACACACAGAGAGACACACACACACACACACAGAGAGAGACACACACACACAGAGACAGTTTCTTAGTCTTCTACCGCAAGAAAAAGTAGTCAATAAACAGGGAATACAGAGAGCTGATTGGCCGTCTGTACCTGGAAGAGGGACACCGATTGGTCGAGGCCGGCTGTCATGACGACCTGAGCGGACGGGTGGAACTGGACGGTGGTCAGTCTGTCCTCCGATGGACGCGCGCTGTTGGCATGGAGACATTTCTTCATCTGAGAGAGAGAGACCAAACGTTAACAACAGACGGTCACATGATCACAGGGTCACATGATGACAGGGTCACATGGTCACAGGGTCACATGGTCACATAAGCAGGCAACAATAGGCTTGTTGGAGATGAGCCAGGTCTGCACAGAATCGATCACCGGCGATCGCCGCCCGTTGCATGCCGGTTAGATTTGTGTCCGACTTGATCCCGACTTACTCTGATGTCATGACCACGTAGGCAACGATGATCTCACGAGAGCAAGGCGGCCGCAGGTTTGAGACGCAGGTAGCGCAGTTGCTTTTCACCGACTGCAAGACCCAGGCGGACACAAGGCATGCTGGGAAACGCCGGCCTCTCAGCTGATCCAACAGCTGATTGGTTCAGAATCGACAACATGATGACGTTTCATATAAACTTTTTATTGATTTTGAATCTGGGATTGTAACTGCTGTGTGTCTGATTTAAAGGCTGATTCTGTACAGAACACATGCTGTGTGTCTGATAGTTATGTTTAGAAGTCAGAGAGACTAAATCTGTTCAGATTACAGATCATCTACAGTCTGTTGTTATTAAAATCAGCAACAGATCACATGTAGAGCATGTTGACAGCTACTCTGTCATAATAAGAACATCTGGAGACTGTGTACCAGCTGATATTTGGGTCTGATAACATTTTATTAAATCAGAATCAGACCAGTGTTTCTGTGACTTCCTGTCCAGCCTGCAGGCTGCTGGATGTGGCTGGAAACTGTCC
>CM042441.1:721941-746941 GCA_023631565.1 Gymnocephalus cernua
TACCTGGTCTGATGGTGACTAGAGTACCTGGTCTGATGGTGATTAGAGTACCTGGTCTGATGGTCTGATGGTGACTAGAGTACCTGGTCTGATGGTGACTAGAGTACCTGGTCTGATGGTGACTAGAGTACCTGGTCTGATGGTGACTAGAGTACCTGGGTCTGATGGTGACTAGAGTACCTGGTCTGATGGTGACTAGAGTACCTGGTCTGATGGTGACTAGAGTACCTGGTCTGATGGTGACTAGAGTACCTGGTCTGATGGTGACTAGAGTACCTGGTCTGATGGTGACTAGAGTACCTGGTCTGATGGTCTGATGGTGACTAGAGTACCTGGTCTGATGGTAACTAGAGTACCTGGTCTGATGGTCTGATGGTGACTAGAGTACCTGGTCTGATGGTAACTAGAGTACCTGGTCTGATGGTCTGATGGTGACTAGAGTACCTTTTTTTTAACTTGTGTGTGTGTGTGTATCTGTGTGTGTGTATCTGTGTGTGTCTCTGTGTGTGTGTGTGTGTGTGTGTGTGTCTGTGTGTGTCTCTCTGTGTGTGTCTCTGTGTGTGTGTGTCTCTCTGTGTGTGTGTGTCTCTGTGTGTGTGTGTGTCTCTGTGTGTGTGTGTGTCTCTGTGTGTGTGTGTGTCTCTGTGTGTGTGTGTCTCTGTGTGTGTGTGTCTGTGTGTGTCTGTGTGTGTGTGTGTGTGTGTGTGTGTGTGTGTGTGTGTGTGTGTGTGTGTGTGTGTGGTTACCTCGCCGAGTCTCCCCAGCAGCTCCTCCTCCCCCCCGAACACCAGTTCCTCCAGCAGCTTCACCGAGCTGTCTTCCTCCCCCAGCACCGACACACACTGCGCGTTCCTCCGCCGCTTCTCCTGCTCTTCCTCCGGGTTAAACCTCGGTGCTCGGGGCCGTTTCTGGGCTTTTCTGTCCTCCGTCGCCGGCAGCTTGATGACGTTCACGTCCTCCATGTTTCCCGCACCAGACTCCCAACGGAAAACTACCGATTTAACCCTCAGCGGACAGACATGAAGGAATAAGCCGTTAATATTTCTGTTATTGATCCGCGTTCAGCAGCTTCTGGTTCCACATGTGGTGGAGTTCAGTGTTTTTCTTCATGTGCTTCCGGAACAGTGACCTCTGAACCCGGGAAAATAAAAGCCCGCCCCCCGGTGGTCACTGGCGGTAATAGGTTGGGAAAAACCTAAAATAATAATAAACAAACTGATACAAAATGTCAATAAAAATAATATTAAAAACTATTCAAAAATAATGCAAATTGTTTTGAAAAAAATACTGTTCCTTCTTTACAACATTAGTGTACAAAATAATAAAAAACAACTTAAATAAAAACTATACAAATAATAATAAAAATAAAATAGAATTATACTAAAATAATCATTTTGTGTTTGAATCTGATTGTTTTCATCATCTCTAGTTTATGAATGAAGATTGTTTTTTGCTCAAATAGCTAATTACCCAGCGAAGAATGTAACTAAGTACATCTACTCCAGTACTGTCCGTCAGTCCAAATTTTAAAATACTTGTACTTTACTTTAGTCTTTTCATGCCACTTTCTACTTCTACGTCGCTACATTTCAGAGAGAAATATTCTACTTTTTACTCCACTACATTCATCTGTTACAGCTTTAGTTACTAGTTACTTTACATAATAAGATTTCTGCACATGAAACACATGTAGTTTATAAAATCTGATGTTTTATTCTAAAGTAAATTAGCCGACAATATAACGGCTACAAGTCCGGCTGAGATGATCAGACCATTAAACACACAGTTGTGTGTTTAAATATTCAGTGTGTTTGGATCCTTTACACTTTCATCACTACTTTTAGCGTGTATAGAGCCAGACTCCATGTAAAATTTACATGGAGTCTGGCTCTATACACGCTAAAAATAGTGATTATTTACATGGAGTCTGGCTCTATACACGCTAAAAATAGTGATTATTTACATGGAGTCTGGCTCTATACACGCTAAAAGTCCTGATTATTTACATGGAGTCTGGCTCTATACACGCTAAAAGTTCTGATTATTTACATGGAGTCTGGCTCTATACACGCTAAAAGTAGTGATTATTTACATGGAGTCTGGCTCTATACACGCTAAAAGTCCTGATTATTTACATGGAGTCTGGCTCTATACACGCTAAAAGTAGTGATTATTTACATGGAGTCTGGTGTAGTTTGGTGATGGTGATTTCGGGGCTGTTTAATGTTAAACTAAAAGGATCTTACTCTTTAACTAAAAGGTCTATCTCTGCAGGGATCCATCCCATAATGTTGTCAGACTCTTAGAATAATAATCTGAGTCTGTCAGCAGCAACAACAGAACTTTTAGTGGACTAACTGCTGCTGAACATTAGTCCTGTAGGGTCACATTACAGCCTGGTTCTGGTTTAATTCTGGACCAGTTTCAGAGACTGTTGTTCCATCAGACACAGAGACATGGAGACAGAGAGTCCAGGTTACATAACACCTGAAGTTACCCTTTAAAGTCTAAAAAAACAAAGAAAAATGGCCAAACATTCATTTAAAATATGGAAGGTGGTCGTCTAGTCCCACTTTATTACAATCAGAATATTCACACGTTTAGTTAATAAAAACAGTGAGCGAGTCTTTAGTTAGTAATTATTTATTAGTTTCTCGTCTCATTATCTCCACCTGGTGGTCGGATCAAGAACATCAGAGTTACTGAGCTGGAACAGACTGCAGCAACTCAACAGTTATAATGACAGAATATATTACTCCTACTAGAGATCTCCTACTAGCTATCTCCTACTAGAGATCTACTACTAGATATCTCCTACTAGATATTTCCTACTAGAGATCTCCTACTCGATATCTCCTACTAGATATCTCCTACATGGTATCTCCTACTAGCTATCTCCTACTAGATATCTCCTACTAGAGATCTTCTACTAGAGATCTCCTACTAGAGATCTCCTACTAGATATATCCTACTAGAGATCTCCTACTAGAGATCTCCTACTAGATCTCCTACTAGAGATCTCCTACTAGATATCTCCTACTAGAGATCTCCTACTAGATATATCCTACTAGAGATCTCCTACTAGAGATCTCCTACTAGATCTCCTACTAGAGATCTCCTACTAGATATCTCCTACTAGAGATCTCCTACTAGAGATCTCCTACTAGAGATCTCCTACTAGATAACTTCTACTAGAGATCTCCTACTAGATATCTCCTACTAGAGATCTCCTACTAGAGATCTCCTACTAGAGATCTCCTACTAGAGATCTCCTACTAGATAACTCCTACTAGAGAGCTCCTACTTGATATCTCCTACTAGAGATCTCCTACTAGAGATCTCCTACTAGAGATCTCCTACTAGATAACTCCTACTAGAGATCTCCTACTAGATCTCCTACTAGAGATCTCCTACTAGATATATCCTACTAGAGATCTCCTACTAGAGATCTCCTACTAGATAACTCCTACTAGAGATCTCCTACTAGATCTCCTACTAGAGATCTCCTACTAGAGATCTCCTACTAGATATATCTCCTACTAGAGATCTCCTACTAGAGATCTCCTACTAGATATATCTCCTACTAGAGATCTCCTACTAGATATATCTCCTACTAGAGATCTCCTACTAGAGATCTCCTACTAGATATATCTCCTACTAGAGATCTCCTACTAGATATCTCCTACTAGATATCTCCTACTAGAGATCTCCTACTAGATAACTCCTACTAGAGATCTCCTACTAGATCTCCTACTAGAGATCTCCTACTAGATATCTCGTACTAGATATCTCCTACTAGATATCTCCTACTAGAGATCTCCTACTAGATATCTCCTACTAGAGATCTCCTACTAGATAACTCCTACTAGATATCTCCTACTAGAGATCTCCTACTAGAGATCTCCTACTAGATAACTCCTACTAGAGATCTCCTACTAGATAACTCCTACTAGAGATCTCCTACTAGAGATCTCCTACTAGAGATCTCCTACTAGCCACGACATGTGTCATTAATAGACTTGAGAATCTCTTCCAGTTGGATCTCCATCATTTTCATTTTGGTGTCAATGGTGCTGATGTCAGGTACAACTGGTATATCGACCGCTATAGTGGTGCTATTGGGGGTTGTCTTTTCACACATCTTACCATAGTAACCATCCCAACACTCACACATCCATTCATTGGAGTCCAGCAGCTGCTTGCACGTTCCTTGGTTGCTACATTTTACACCTTTGCAGACAGGCAAACTCTGGGAGTAATAGATGGAAATCTGTCTATAATAATAAAAATAATAATACCACCAACAGTCCTTTTGGTATACTGGTGCTGGAGCCACGGCAAACTTTTCTCCCCAGGCAGCATGTGTCACTTTAGCAGTCTGTGTCACTTTAGCAACACATGTATTGTTACGGTCTAATCTGTCTTCACATTCTTTTCCTCGTGTAAAGCAAGCATCGGCTGCTTCTCTAACTTTATTTTCATCTTTGTGTTCTGCTAACAGAGTGTATCCCACAGCGATGGTGATCGTGTCCTCTGTAATCTTAGTCAGATCATATAGTATGTAATTATTAGACTGCTTTGTGTTGTACACCATCACCACCCAGTTGTACCAGTTGTACTTGTTATCTAGAACTTTTTTCACATGATCAGCGATGACTCTTTTGTTGTCAGCACTGAGTCCTTTCCTGATCTTCACCACGTCTTCCTTCACATAATCCATGTGGTTGTCCAGGCAGTAGACCAGAGCTGATATCTGAGCTGTGGAGACGTTCTTGAACATCTGGGTGTGTTTGGTTTCTATATGTGATGAATTCAACCCGATCAGTTTCCAGTAGAACTGGTTCAGCACCATCCCCTGCCACAGCAAACGACTGAAATAGAGGTTATATTTGCCGATCTCGTGAACGTCGCATTTAAACTTCCTCCTCAGCAGGTCGTTGAGGTTTCCACTGAGAGACGTGTCTGTGACCGTCAGGTAATGGAAGAAGTTGGCCACACTGGCCTCAGTTCCTGTGTTCTCATAGTAGTTGGTGAATGCTTCTGCCAGTCGGAGTTTCTCCTCTTCACTTTGTACCGAGTAAGGGTCCTGAAGAAGCTCACTGAACTTCTTCCAGGAGTTGAGGATGCGGACTTCGTCTTGAGAGTAGACGCTGGCGTAGTTAAACCATTCTACGTCTGTTGCCAGCTCTGAGATCTGGATGGAGATAGAGTCCAGCTTCCTGTTCACTTCAGCAAACCCTTTCTGCACCTCGTTCAGCACCGGGTCATCCTGAGGGATTAAGATCAAGACCATGTTGACAGCAGAGGCAACCAGACCTCCAATGCTGGGCGCCAAGCTGGCGACGTTGGCGAGACTCTTCATCGCAGCTGACAACTTTCTGGTATCAATCTTTTCAAAACCTTCTTTGACGACAGTGAGGAAGCTGTTTGCCACTTCCAAAGATTTTTCCACTTTCTCTGTGGTGCCGGCAGGCAGGTCTCTCTTCACCCTGTAGGATGGGGAGGCGACGGCGGAGGACGGGGGGTCATGTGACCGAGCTGAGGACGTCGTCCAGTAGAGAAGAAGGATCAACGAAGCCAACAGCATGGAGGGAGACAGCCGAGGGAACGCCATGACTGCAACACAGACAACACAGCATGGAGGAAATGTTAAGGTGGTTTTTATAACCTGAGAACCAAACTAATCTGCTGAACTGGTGTTTATTTTCTCTGGCTCCTCACATTCAGACAGATTATAAGATGAAGACAACCTCGGCAGCTCAATCACAGCGGAGGTCAACGCTCCAGATTTGAAAATTCAAACATCTTAAAACACTTATCAAGGAGAAATTGAGGACTTGTAAGAAGCATTGATGTCTTGGAACATGATGGAAGATGTGATTATAACCGGACTGGAGACCAAACACCAAACTTACACAAAAGCTGCGTCAGACAAAACCAACAGTGAGGAAGCAGCAGCGCAAGAATTACAATCTTTGGAACAACTCATTCAGTTTAAAAAAAAAAAAAGCATGTCAATTGATAGCAAAACCATCTCACCCATTGACTGTTAATATTAATGGACAGAGCTCGGCAAAACCGGTTCGGCAAAGTGAGTCAAATGCGTAAGTGCCTTAAACCTGCATTCTATCCAATTGCACCTGACTGCAGTACGCAGATCGGGGTTGGGCTAAATGTGGGCGGAGCTAAACGTTTGACTCCATCTGGTGGCGGAAATCAGGTAGCACATTCTCAAACGGCAATGCAGCACCTATGGACGTAATATAAACCGTATTATATACAGTGTTGGGAGTAACGGCGTTTAAGTATAACGGCGTTACTAACGCAGTTATTTTTTCAGTAACGGAGTAATCGAATTACTTTTCCCATCGTTGCAACGCCGTTATCGTTACTGAGAATATAACGTGGCGCGTTACTACAATTTGGTTGAATGAAGCACGAGGTGTCGGCTTTGGCTACACATCAGCTGCCTGGAGAGAGCAGGGGGGGGGGGATGATGACACCGTTGCAAGTGTGATGATTGGCTGGGTGGGCGGATGCCCTGCTCACGTTGTCTCACGTCACGCTCGGCTCTGTCACTGGGCTCTACAGGCTCAGTTATACTAGCGCTTTCAACAGTGCGTGCGGAAATCGTGACTTCAAGGGACTGCCGTGAGTATTTATACTCGCGCGTGGTGGTCGCGGCACTAGTTGCAGTCTTCTCCTGAACAGCGGTGGCGCTAAGGAGCAAAGGCTGATGTTTCTCTTTCTAAGGACTAGAAGAAGAAGAAAAAGATAAACAACGGCAGAACAGGCAGCAGCAGTGCTGTCAATGCTTCGATTTGATTCAGTGAGCTACTCGGTCAGATCAAGCCTTTCATTCACAAAAAAAGAACTCATCTTAACCAGGTAAGTTTACCTGAGAGACTTGCAGTCACTCGGCGAGTCCTGGCATCCGGTTTCCCAGGAGCTCGTTCAGGCTTACTGTTTCCGGTTTGTCGGGTGCGCCTGGTGCGCGCCCTGTGCTCGCGCGCAGAAAATCGGACGCGCCAGCCGGAAATTACGTCATTTTGATGTCACGAATGCGCGCGTCACCTCCAACGCGTCAAGCATAAAACGGCCTTACCACTAAACACAGGACAGTGACGGCGACGAGTCAGGGAAATTCAAAGGTAGCGTTCTGGAACTGGAAGTACCGCCACTACTTCTCACTCATTGAAAGTAAAGACAAGGATGTTTATGTAACATGAACGCTATGACCAGGAAAAAAGACTTCATCCACGTCTGCCTCAAGGAACTCCAATCTTATCAACACATGCTAACCCAACCCCATAATAACCCCATAATAACCCCATAATAACCCCATAATAACCCCATAATAACCCCATAATAACCCCATAATAACCCCATAATAACCCCATAATAACCCCATAATAACCCTGAGCCCAAATGGTATGTTGTTGAAAACATGGTTTTAACGTCAGACACACATTCTTCCTCTTCGGTTGCTATTGGGCAAGTGGGCGGAGTCCAACATTTAGCTCCACCCACTCCTCGATCTGCGAACTGAAGTCAGGGCTTACTTACTCTATCTGAACGGTTCGGTTTTTAAAATTTGATGACATCACTGTGTTCCTCATCCCAAAATAACCCAGGGTGATTTCAAAATTCACACTGCCAACTTATTCTTATAAGAAATATACCAATATATTTAAAAACTGCAACTGTAGTTTGAGTGGGCAAAACTCAGTCCGTGGGGAGTCCTCCTGGTATTTCTGGTAGGATGTAGTTCAGGAGGCCGTGTTCCAGCTGGTGGACACTGCTTCACTTGGAAGCTCACTGTGTCAAAGTCTGTTTGCCTCCCTAAGCACATTGTTAGAAAGGGAACAACATCCCTACATTCTGATGTAAAATTAATGTATGAGGAGTTAAAACTGTGGAGGGGAGGAAAAGTGAAAAGAATAGTTTTTCTGCTGCTGTGCACTCTGACAGTTGACTCTGAGTCTCACCATTCCACCACATACACACTCCATTATAAACTCAGAGAATTTCTGAAAACAGCTTAATACTTAAAAGGTGATTATTCAAAAACTGTTAACTATATCAAAAAGCTGCATTAACCTGTGATAGATGAATGTTTTGTGAATGATTTAAAGTTTGAGTGACATCTGTAGCTGAACATATGTGGGAGGAGTAGCATTTTAAATTAGGATAAGTTGAAGAGGATTCGAACATTCTCTCCATTTGGTTGAAAAAGGTTAATATTTTGAAAAGTATAACTAGCAAAAAGAAAGTTGAAAAGGAGCCATCATGTCCTTAAAGAGGTGAACATTTTGATATTGGAATGGTTTCTGTGGCTGGAAGTATGCAGAAGAAGTTGAATACCAAAAAAGAAGTCAGATAAATAATAAAGATTTGAATAACATTGTGTGAATGCTTAACATCAGTCACACAATTTCTACAGTAGGCTATAACTACTATACTACTATAACTTCCTCTCCGGGAACCATCACCTTATCGTGGTGGAGAGGTTTGGGTGTCCCTGTGAACCTGAGTGCTGTGTTGTTCAAGTTCAAGTTCAAAGTTGATTGCCATTTGCACAGGTACGTTTAAGTACAGGTACATTGGAATTCTTGTGTGTTTCTCAGAGTCAGGTTGTAGATTAAAAATAATGTAAGTAATAAGTAATACATATGCATACATTCACACATAGCCTACATACATACCTATACATTCACATACTCACACATATATATATAAACATACATACATACACACATATACACATATACACACACACATATATATATATATATATATATATATATATATATATATATATATATATATATATATATATATATATACACACACAAACATGCGTGCATACATGCACACATATATACACATACACACACGCACATCATGTATGTACATATATACATACATAAACATACATATCATGAGGTAGAGCTGAGAGCGACTAAACATTTTAAAAGGAATACAAATTAGATACCGAACCGGTGTAACCTTTCTAGTTTAGATAAAAACACAATATGGTAAATAATAATAATATTGTACGTACAAAAATAAATGTCTGAAGCTTTGTGCTCCTGGTAGGGTCTCCCATGGCAAAGTGGTCTCAGGTGAGGGGCCAGACGAAGAATGGTTCAAAAAACCCTATGGAAGAACGAGGAAGAGATAGAGAGACCCTGCCCGGAGGAAGCCCGGGGCCCCCGTCTGGAGCCAGGCCCAGAGGGAGGGCTCGTCAGCGAGCGTCTGGTGGCCGGGTTTGCCACGGAGCCCGGCCAGGCACAGCCCGAAAAAGCTACGTGGCACCTATCTCTCCAGCCCATGGGCCCACCACCTGGGGGAGGAACCGCTGGGGTCGGGTGCGCTGCCAAAAGGGGGGTGGTGAAGGTCAGGGACTTCGACGGACCAGACCCGGGCGGCAGAGGCTGGCTCTGGGGACGTGGAATGTCACCTCGCTGTGGGGGAAGGAGCCGGAACTTGTGCGGGAGGTGGAGCGCTACCAGTTGGATCTGGTGCATTAAAACATATATTTTTGTATTACAAGTTTTCTGAAATGTTATGTTTAGATATACAGACGAGACATTATCTAATGCCAACTTTTGGTGAATTTAGGAGACATTTACAGGACGCAAAAGTAATTAAGTAAGTAAGTAAAGTTTATTTGTACAGCACCTTTCACAGATTTTTACTTTTTACTATTTAGACCACTGGTTCTCAAACTTTTTTTAAATAATGTTCCCCATTTGAATTGTGTTTTTTAAGCCATGCACCCCCTGACCAGAGATAGCTTAGCTTAGCATGGTTTTATATCAGTTAGCCTAATAGCTGGTTTGATTTACATTGAGAGATGATTTTATGGAAAGTACCCCATGCTAATCTCTAGGTCTGGTGAAGGGTCTGTGATGATGTGGGGGCCAAGGGAACTTTATCAGGATGCATAGTATCCTGGATCCATGAAATAACTGGCTGCTGCCTCTATGGGAGTTTAACATAGGGGTGTACTGACTGTATTTTAAGGAAGAACATTTATTTATTTACGATACATTATTCATTCACAAAGAACATTGGTGTCCTTAAAGGTTGGATTTTTCCTCATTTTTTTAAGTAAGCCATTAGATCAATTTCTAAAAGATGATTTTTTTCCCCTCTTTTTAGTCAACTTAAGCACGGGTTCATAAACTCATGCTGAGAACTGTAGTTGAAAAAAAAAACATTTAAAAGCTGATGAAAAATGGCAACAAAAAGTCGGTAGAAAGAAGGAAGTAAGGCAGAAATAGATGGAAAATAGTATCAAAAACTTAGAAGACAGCGACAAAAACTTTGTACAAAGTGACAGACTTGTAAAAAAAACAGAGTAGAAAGAAGGCAAAAGTCGAAAAAAGTGACACAAATCTTGAAAAGGCAGAATTGTTTTTTGAAAAAAGCGGCAAAAACTTTGAGAAACTTGGAGAAAAAAAGAAGATGGTAGAAAAAAGGAAGAAAGCAACTGTGAAGTCTCCGTGATGCGCAGGTATACACAGTATACCACTGAAAAAGATCCAGGATTTCCATATACCCGCTTACAAATGTGCAATGACACGAAACAACATACTTTACATCATAATTTTGATATATTTTGAATTGTCATCTGTGTTTTTTGTCTTCTCATAGGCTAAATAAAGGGATTTCCACCATAACTTGGTGCATTAAAGTGTATCAGAATACAGGAAATTAAGTCTTTCATGCTCAAAACTTCCCTGGGGGAGGACACCCAGACCCCCCACTATGATATGGCCTCCCTCCCCCAAAAGCAGATTCTGGCCTATATACAGTACAGTACACCCACTACAATACATGAGACTACACCACAGGAAGGAAGGAAGAACGATAATGAAAATAGTGACAAAAAGCAACAAAACTTTAAAAAAGTGACAAACTTCAAAACAGCGACAAAAACTTAGAAGAAAGCGCTCACGTACCCCTGCAGTCCTCCAGAGTACCCCTAGGGGGACACGTACCCCTGCAGTCCTCCAGAGGACCCCTAGGGGGACACGTACCCCTGCAGTCCTCCAGAGTACCCCTAGGGGGACACGTACCCCCTGCAGTCCTCCAGAGTACCCCTAGGGGGACACTTACCCCTGCAGTCCTCCAGAGTACCCCTAGGGGGACACGTACCCCTGCAGTCCTCCAGAGTACCACTAGGGGGACACGTACCCCTGCAGTCCTCCAGAGTACCCCTAGGGGGACACGTACCCCTGCAGTCCTCCAGAGTACCACTAGGGGGACACGTACCCCTTCAGTCCTCCAGAGTACCCCTAGGGGGACACGTACCCCCAACACCAGGACAGACGGTTGTGGTTAGCATAAGAACAACGGAGAAATCAAACACCACACGCTGGCAAAAAACACCAGGACAGACAAAAAACGCGGAAAGGAACTGCCACACATGGGACCTGATCCCCGGTCTCCGGGGTGAAAGTCCTGTGTTGTTTGACCCGTCCACCCCCCCAACCAACCTCCCTACGCGGCTTTTCAATACTACTGACTACCGTAGTCGTGCTGTTATCATGAAAGATGCTTCCCATTGAAATACATTAGTTTCAAATTCGTCCTCAACGACAACATCGTGTTCCAGGACGCGCATCAAGAGATTAAATAACAAGCTGCCGTGAGAAGATAATACATTACTGTCTACTTACATGTCTGCTGACAGTGAACGATGGTGGTGATGATGGTGATGATGATGATGATGGGCAGTAAGAAGTCTGATGTGCTGAGTTCTGTTGAACTTACTACAAGTCACCTCCCTTTATATAGCGATGCTGTGGCTCATTGCACACTAACTGCTTGTTAGAAAAAAAAGAAAAAACCTCTCAAACCGCCCAACCAGTCGGCCTTTTCAAATGCCATCTGTTTTTATCATCCTGAGGAGTTGATTGGATACGTTTAATATTTGGCTGGTATAATCCTCTGACTGATGTGACCTGAACTGTGAAGGAATAGTTGATAGCAACGACCCACGGGTCATTTACCAATACGCCATTTTAGGGCCTTACAGGTATTAAACTTTTTAAAACTCCATCCAGAAGACTCAACAGATGCTTTTTCAAATTGCGTCAGCAGCAAATCAAGACTTTAACGATGACAAATTGCAAAGCTTTTGTGTTTTCGTGGAATGGTGTTGCCGTGGCGAGGTGGAGAATTTCCATGTTTCACCATAAAACAGGAAGCTGTTGTAACTTCATAATATAATTAGCTACTTGCCTGAAACTTAACACACTGGATAAGAGAACTTAAAGTTGCTTAGAGATTTCTTAGGAAGTCGTAGTTGATCATTTATTTCTCCCTCCTCTCTTTTAGAGACTGTTGTATGAAGTGACATAGTGTATGCTAAAGACTTAAATATGTCGGTGGATGTCATGCGCTCTTCCTACATAATGTGTATTCTATATTGACTTATCAGATGATTTGCACATGACTATGATATTCTACTTTCTTAAGACAATCGTGGTCTTGATTTGAGGAAACTGAACTTTTCTCTGTCTCCCTGGTCGTAAAGACATTTTCTCCTGTGCTTCTGGGTTTGTGATGAGGTTTGTCTTTCTCTTATTAATGAACAATAACAATAACTTGAACTATTAATCCATCAGTAGTTGTGTATTAACTAAACTCCCCTGTGGGAAACCCTGCCTGTCTGTTGTTAGAGATAGTTGCCTAGTTGGGACCACTGAAGCACCATTTCCTGTAATATTGCTTATTGAGCATGATCTGGTCATTCTAAAGAAGTGAAAGAAAAAAAGGCAAACAACAGAACAACAGACTTTTAGACATTTATTTTAGTCCTTAAAATGGAAAACAGTTTAATTCACAGGATCTCACAAATATACAATGCAACATCCCAAAATAAAATGCAACAATATTTTAGGATGTCATGTCTAGTATAAAAAACATTTAAACTTAAAATGTTTTAACAACTTCATAACGCCACTCCAAAAACAATATTTATCAGAGAATAGCTGGATGGCAGGGAATAAATACAATGGCACCATTTATTTTTTTCCTTCTTTCAATTTCATGAACATCACTAATAAGAACACTATAGTGCAGAAAAACATAATATAAAAACATAATAGTATTTTACATCTCCAACCTGGCCTGGGAACGCCTCAGGATCCCCCAGTCAGAGCTGGTTAATGTGGCTCAGGAAAGGGAAGTTTGGGGTCCCCTGCTGGAGCTGCTCCCCCCGCGACCCGACCACGGATAAGCGGACGACGATGGATGGATGGATGATGGATGATGGAATAGTATTTTATCAAAGACCAATCAAAACACTTTAGCACACAGAGGGAATTTGAAAGACAACCGTTTGTCCCGCCCCTCGGATTGAGCCCTTCCAATGGAGAGTTCCCAGACCCAACATCTGGATGTGGGTCTGGCTTGTCAGGCTATTATTGAGAATGATCTGGTCATTCTAAAGGAAAAACAACTCATGTATGGCGTTTCTTAAGCCCAGTTCAGACCAAAGATTCGTGACAAGACAAAACCGTTATAGAATGTAGCAGCGGTCCGAACCGGCCCGTCACAGCTCGACTCCAACTAGCTGATGGTGTTGCTGCGCCTCAACAGCCAGTAGAGAAGTCAGCTGGTCGAGTCTCCAGAGGCTCTCACAAACACTGTGAGGACGTTCTAACATCCCAAAATAAAATGCAACAATGTTTTAGGATGCTATGTCCAATATAAAAAACATGTAAAAAAATTAAATATATTATTTAAGAACTTCATACCGCCACTCCAAAAAGAAAGGAATATTCGGCGATATCAGAGAATAGCTGCATGGCAGGGAATAAATACAACGGCACCATTTATTTTTTCCTTCTTTCAATTTCATGAACATTGTCGTGGAAATAATTCCTAATAACACGGGGTAAGTATATAAAAGGTTTAAATTGAATTGAAACAAATGAAGACTATTGAGCAGAAATCAAAGTCTGGTTATTGAGTGTTTATTCTCATTTATAAATGGAGAAACGCCGTAACACTAGTACCTCGATACGAGTGGAAGAGCGTTCTGATCCACCTTCAAGCAGACAGTCACAATATACAGAACAACAAATGGTCACTTTCAACCCCCCCTCCCTGGCTTCCTTCAAAAACCCAGCTTACACAAACAAAAAGCAAAGAGTCATGTCAAGCCTTTTGGCCTGGTTGAAACGAGAAGAAATAACACCTTCGCAGTTTCATCTGTTGAAGAAATTAAACTGTGTCTAATAAGAGAGTTTATGGCTCCTCTGTCCCCTTATCAAGGGTTGTTTGGATAAACAGATGACCGGAGGCCTTCGAGAAAGGCCTCAGAGTTCTTTCTCAGCCAGGGCTTTATACATTCAGCTGTTCCATCTGTTAGAAACCTTTTTCTAAGTTTAAACCATAATCTAAACACACTAACCTAACAGTGTTAAATGTAATTTGCCATCACAACATCACTAATAAGAACAGCATTATAGTGCAGAAAAACATAATATAAAAACATAATAGTATTTTATCAAAGACCAATCTAAACACTTTAGCACACCACACCAAAGTGAAATACATTATAAAAACAATAAAATCATGAGAGTCACTTAAATGATAAACTACATGATGCTGAATGATGTCTGTGTTCTGGATTTAAAAAACACAAGCTTTGAGCTTTTTCACCATCTTCATCCTAAAGACTTATATAATAATAATAATATGTTGTGGATGTCATGCGCTCTTCCTACATAATGTGTATTACATATTGAGTTATCAGATGATTTGCATATGACTATGATATTCTACTTTCTTAAGACAGTTGTGGCCTTGATTTGAGGAAACTGAACTTGATTTTCTGTCTCCCTGGTCGTAAAGACATTTGACTCTGTGCCTCTGGGTTTGTCTTTCTCTTATTAATGAGCAATACTTGAACTATTAATCCATCAGTAGTTGTGCATTAACTAAACTCCCCTGTGGGAAACCCTGCCTCTCTGTTGTTGGAGATAGTTGCCTAGTTGGGACCACTGAAGCACCATTTCCTGTAATATTGCTTATTGAGCATGATCTGGTCATTCTAAAGGAAAAAACACTCATGTATGGCGTTTCTAAAGCCCAGTTCAGACCAAAGATCTGTGACATAAAATGATCAATAATCCATTTTATTTCAATGTTACAAAGAGCTGGTTGAAATGGGCTTAACGCCGCCCGAAAGCACGGTAACGTTAAATGGTCGAGCGAGACTGAATGTGACTGAAGAGAGAGAGAGAGCGCAGTGGCGTTAGTACAAAGCAGTGAATCAGAGAATTAAACGTGTTTTCGCTGATTCATCTCTAGAAATGCAACTGTAGCAACTTTATCCACATTCATATTTAGACGAAACAAATGTTATGTCCAGGTAGAAAAAAAGCCTAAAAGTTAGAACGGAACTGGAAAGAGTGGTTGCTATGCAGATGATACACCGTCTTGTCTTGTTGCATTGGTGTGAACGGGCACGTTTTAGATCGCTGCACACCGTCTTCTTGCAGGTTTCAACTCGTCTCGTCGCTACTCTTTGGTCTGAACTGGGCTTTAGGAAACATGTGCCAGACAGATCATATCTGGGTTGAAACATAACATTCATGAGGGCGGTTTCCCTTCTCTGTACTTTCACTTTCGCCTGTACTCTGTGCTTAGTATTTTTTCATTACTCTTTCACCCGGGACCATTAAATGCTCGGGTCAGGTCTGTAGTTCTGATACATCGTGTGCAACAACACATTCTCATGAACAGGTTAGTTTGCTAAAGTTGTTTTGTTGCCAGAACCAAAGTAGGAACAAACTATCAATGTCGTCAAAGAATGTGTGTGTCTGTGTGTGTCTGTATGTGTCTGAGTGTGTGTTTCTTTGTGTGTGTGTGTGTATGTTTTTGTCTGTGTGGGTGTGTGTGTGTGTTTCTTTGTGTGTGTGTGTGTGTGTATGTGTGTCTTTGTGTTTCTTTGTATGTGTGTGTCTGTTTCTTTGTGTGTATGTGTATGTTTTTGTCTGTGTGGGTGTGTGTGTCTGTGTGTTAGCGTGTGTGACTTTCACCCAGCAGACCGGGGATGGTGTCCCACGTGTCACATTACCTGAACCCAACCCGTTGTTGTCCCGCCCACCCACAACCTTTTCCTTAACTTAAGGGACCCATCACGGAATATTCGGCGATTTCATGAAACTGCCACAGATTTTGAGTTAAAGGGCCGTGTTCATTTCATGGAATTCTGTGAGCTCAGGTTGGCCAATCAAACGTCACATTGAACACAGGGTAACCAGCTTATAGAGGCTGGTACACTGTAAAATCAAATTAGTTAACCTTACCTGAAAAAAGCATGCAAACCGATTGCCTTGAGAAAACTAAGTAAAGTGGAATAGGTATTGTAAGTTGTAATACATGTAACACATTTTTATGTAGTGTAGTACACTTACATTTGAGTTGAAATAACAAAAAACACAGTTAAGATTACTTGATCATTTACTTAGGATGTACTCTTGACAGGGGCGGACTGGGACAAAAATTCAGCCCTGGAACCGTAGCCACAGCAGCCCACATTACCACGACCATGCAGCCCCGCCGTGCATTCATTAATTACATTTGTGTACAGATGGTGAAATACGTTTATAACAAATTTACACATACCGCCTATTTATGCCGTTTGTACAGTATGTTGTTCTTTGTCGTCACTGTCTGTTCGTTTGTCTGTTTCTCTGTTGACACTATACATATCGTCTGTCTGGTTCATCATGGACAGTCCCCCTCTGTTTTATTAATAATGTTCCGTTTCAGCACCATGGACAGCCTTTCTGTTTTAGTAATAATGTTCCGTTTCAGCACCATGGACAGCCCACAGTTTTAGTAATAAGGTTCCGTTTCAGCACCATGGACAGTCCCCCTCTGTTTCATTAATAATGTTCCGTTTCAGCACCATGGGCAGCCTTTTTCTGCTTTAGTAATAATGTTCCGTTTCAGCACCATGGACAGCCCCCTTCTGTCTTAGTAATAATGCTCAGTTTCAGCACCATGGACAGCCTCCTGTTTTAGTAATAATGCTGTTTCAGCACCATGGACATCCTTCTGTTTTAGTCATAATGCTCAGTTTAAAAACCATGGACAGCCCCCCTGTTTTAGTAATAATGCTCCTTTTCAGCACCATGGACAGCCCCCCTGTTTTAGTAATAATGCTCCTTTTCAGCACCTTGGAAAGCCTCCTTCCACTTTAGCAATAATGCTCCGTTTCAGCACCATGAACAGCCTCCCTGATTTAAATTATATATATATTACATATATTTTTAAAAACATGACAAACTGGACCAAAAACACTTTTCTTGTTCATGATTCGTCTGTTTACCCTGACAGACACACATTCACAAAAACATTTAATATGCCCGTCCAATAACCTCACATGCTGTTTATAATTATTGTTGTAGTTTCACGGTTTGACCAAGTACATTTACTCCAGTACCGAACCCTAACCCACTCTGACCCACTCTAATCCACTCTAACCCACTCTGAACCACTCTAACCCACTCTGACCCACTCTGACCCACTCTGACCCACTCTGACCCACTCTGAACCACTCTAACCCACTCTGACCCACTCTAACCCACTCTAACCCACTCTGAACCACTCTGACCCACTCTGACCCAACATCTGGATGTCCAAGTGAATTCCAGTTTGCTCCAAACTCTGTTAAGAGTACTTTTAAAATAAGATGTGACTCATTTAAAAAAGAAAGAAATAAATTGCCCCTGAAAGTGCAACTGAAATCAAAAGACGGTAGGATTGTTTTATACAGGTAAAACAGTCGGAGGTCAAATTGATCCCAGACACATTAGGAGGGTTAATCAACATGCCTGTCATTACACGCTATATTAATCTAACTTTTAAGGAGGAACCATTAGCTCCTTGGTTACTGCCTCAAATTCTATCCATGGCACACTTTTAGTTGACTTGTTAAACTATCCTTTGTCACGAAATACAGTTGTAGCAAATAGCAAATGTTCATCTTTGAAACTACCTACACATTTTGAAATTTCGTTGGCTAATTACAGGGCCTAACGTTAACCCAAATGATGGACATAAATAACTGAACTTGTATTATGGTGGAATTAGATCTGCGTTGAGTTAAAACCGAATTATTGTTGTATAAGCATAGCAAAAGGCTACCAAACCTAAGAGTTATACAATAGCCCTTCATTCATGACATGGCTACCATAACAATACAGAGAACATGGTTACATAACTTTATCTTGTGCTCGTTTCTCCTCTTCTTCTAAATTGCGTTATTTGGAAGAAAGTCGAGGTGTGACTGACTTTAGCCTGATTCCCCCCCCCTTTGTCCATTCCATTTGGGAGACCCAGAGGTGAACTGTCCCCCATGCACCCCCTCCCTCTTTCCATTTCAGTTAGCAGGGCGCCTGCAGCTGCAGGCTGCCCGCTTCGCCTGTGCCAAAAACCGCTACTGCCTGTGAATGAGGAAACAGACGAGGCTCAGGAACCGACTGAGAGTTTATTAGAGTCAGAGAGAAACATGCTGTTAAATCATCACTACGGTTACAACTACCGTTAGTACTACCGGTACAGTTATAACTACCGGTACAGTTAGTACTACCGGTACAGTTATAACTACCGGTACAGTTAGTACTACCGGTACAGTTATAACTACCGGTACAGTTATAACTACCGGTACAGTTAGTACTACCGGTACAGTTATAACTACCGGTACAGTTATAACTACCGGTACAGTTATAACTACCGGTACAGTTATAACTACCGGTACAGTTAGTACTACCGGTACAGTTAGTACTACCGGTACAGTTAGTACTACCGGTACAGTTATAACTACCGGTACAGTTAGTACTACCGGTACAGTTAGTACTACCGGCCGTCCTCCCGCAGAGAACACAAGTTTACAACAGTTATTAACATGGTTCTGCTTGTTTAGCGTCTGTTTACAGTTTTTGACTGAACAAGATTTACAGCAAACAGTTTGGAAGGCAATGGAGGGGGGGGGGACGACTTCCTGTCGCAGTTAAAAATGCATCGTACACTCTGGCAGCAGAACAGGTGAACGAATGAATGAATTTTTAACTGCGGCCGGAGATAAAGACAATGAAACAATAACAACATTCATGAGAATCTGTTGTTAATAAAACGTGACGACAGAAAAGTGCTGAGTCACTGTTCAGATCCCAACCTGCAGATTTTAAACTCAAAATGAAAAACACGAGTCAGCAGAAAACCACGAGAGACGAGTTGAGAGAAAAGAGACATTAAAATATTAAGATGGATTTCAGAGTAAAGAGACTTTAAGCGTTATGCTGACGACGCGTCAAATATTTACATAAACGCTGTAATCACGCTTCAAACGTTTCAACTTCTCAAAAAGTCGACGTTGTTCCTGTAGAATTGAACTTCGTAGTGTTTCATTGTTAAATATAACTTTATTCTCATAAAATCCTCTTTACATTTGGACATTATTATTATATAGTATATATAATAATATAATATAGTATTTATACTATATTATTATATAGTATATATAATATACTATATAATATCTCAGAGACGTTCCTTCATTAGTCCTCATTTAGTTTATTGTGTTTAATTTTGTTCTTTTCTCTCTTAACGTCACAATGATTTACTGTTCAAAACAAACACTTTGAATTCTGGGTAATTATTCAACTCTGGGCGTTTTTTCTTCGTCGTCTCTAAACTAAAATAAAGACGACAAGTTCGGTTATAATTAGAGGAGACGAGGAAGGGAGGGAAGGAAATAAGAGAGGTAGAAAGGAGAAGGAAAGGAAGGAAGGAAAGGGAAGGAAGGGGAAGGAAATGAAGGAAGGAAGGAAAGGAAGGAAAAAAAGGGGAAGGAAAGGAAGGAAGGAAAGAAAGGAGAAGGAAAGGAAGGAAGGAAAGGGAAGGAAGGGGAAGGAAATGAAGGAAGGAAGGAAAGGAAGGAAAAAAAGGGGAAGGAAAGGAAGGAAAGAAAGGGGAAGGAAAGGAAGGAAAGTCAAGAGAAAAACAAGACAAAGCTCCTCTGAGCAATAAGAAGAGAAGAAGAGAGGGAAGGAGAAAGGAAAGAAAGTGTTAGCAGCAGGTGGAAGACTTCCAGTTTGACTGACCTCCCCCCCAACATGGTACAACCCGCTGAGTGCCCCCCCCCCCCCAACATGGTACAACCCGCTGAGTGCAGCGGTGGCGGGAGTCAGGTGACTGTTTTGTCCATCTTGGCACTTAAAGACTCTCGGAGGCCCTGTCCCGCCAAAATAAAGCGCTGATGATGCAGGGGAAGTATTTACACGCAACACACGTTCAGAATGAGTTCGTGGTCTCAGTCGCTGGTTTCAAGTCTTCTTCAGTTCAGCACGATGGTCATTTAGTGGACGACCAGACGATACAGCAGGCGATGCTTCAGGACCAATCAGAGCAGAGGCTTAGCGATGCTTCAGGACCAATCAGAGCAGAGGCTTAGCGATGCTTCAGGACCAATCAGAGCAGAGGCTTAGCGATGCTTCAGGACCAATCAGAGCAGAGGCTTAGCGATGCTTCAGGACCAATCAGAGCAGAGGCTTAGCGATGCTAACCGTGCTAACACAGGGGACATTAACACAGACCCAAGTAGTTTATGGCTGGTGTCCGTGTCTTCACGTTAAAGGTGCACTATGACTTCCTGTATGACGTCACTTCTGTTGATGTTCCAGTAAATACCAAACACAACAAAGCGAGCTGCCCCCCCCCCATGTTTCACTGCTAGTACCAGCTCGGCTCGCCCGCGTTGCCAGCGGATCGAGGTGAGACGTCTAATATTAGAGACAAACATGAAATCACGCTGAAACCACGCAGGAACTCATAGTGCACCTTTGACCTTTAACCTTCAGTAAAGTTACCTTTTGGACATTCTGGTCTTAAATCTCCGCTGGACGCCTCACTTCAGAAGGTTGAAAATCAGCAACTTTCCCTGGTTAGCGTTTAGCTTAGCACAGCGCCATGACAACCATAACTGGCTTGGCTGTGTCGTCCTCCCCAGCTCTGCCTTTTTGTCCAAATACGGTCACTTCTGGCTCCCAAAAACCAAGATGGCGTGAACAGCAGTCCACAAACCAGCAGGTGGCCTCCGTTATGTTCATCAGGAAGTCTTAATATCTCCAGAACAGAGCTGCAGTTTAGTGGAAATTAGTAACAAAGTGAAACTAAACTCTCATAACATTAATTATTTTCCTCTGGACCGCGACTTCATTCCAACGATGTTACAACAGTTTGTGGGTTTCGTCTGCAGCTGTGAACGTCTGACGCAGAAAGAGACGAACACACTCCTTCATTTTCAGTTTGTCATCCCTCCCTCCCTCCATCATCATCCCTCCCTCCCTCCCTCCCTCCCTCCATCCATCATCATCATCCCTCCCTCCACCCATCCAGGAGAAGTGAATCTCTAAAGTCCGGCAGCATTTGTTCCTCTTCTTTCTTTCTTTGTTCTCCTCGCTCTGTCTCGCAAACAAAAAGTGCAAGTGCAAAAAATAACTAAAACCATCTGAAGTTGTTCATGCTGAGAGAGAAAGAGAAGAAGCTGCAGATGAGTTTTCATCACGTTCCTCTCCTCCGACAATCAGCTGTGAGCGTAAACAAGGCGGCGAGGGAGGCTGCAGAATGATGTCATCAGACAGAACGGAGGGGGGTGTGTGTTTGTATGTGTGTCTGTATGTGTGTGTGTGTGTGTGTGTGTGTGTGTGTCTGTGTGTGTGTGTCTCTGTGTATGTGTGTGTGTGTGTTGCAGCTCTTCACCTCCCAACAGGAGGTAGTGGAGGAGCTCCTCTCATCACTGCAACAAACAACAGAAACATTAGCAGAATCCGTCACAACTGGTTCCACATTTAAAAGCATTTGCTTAATTCCAGTGTGTGTGTGTGTGTGTGTGCGTGTGCGTGTGTGTGTGTGTGTGTGTGTGTGCGTGTGTGTGTACCTCTGTTGGCCTTGCTGGGGTAGATCTTGGCGAAGTGTCGGTACTCTTCTGGAGGAGGGAAGTCGTCCAGAGGATGGAACGAATACTTGGACTCAAAATCATCTGCAGGAGGAGAAGAGACGTTGTTATTATCCTACAACACAGTGTGAGGGGGGGCTCCACCTTCAGAGGGAGACCAACAACAGGAAGACAGAGGACGGAGAGACGGATGGAGGGAGGACAGAGAGATAAAGGGAGAGGAGAGAGAGACAGATGGAGGGAGGACAGAGAGATAAAGGGAGCGGAGAGAGAGACGGATGGAGGGAGGACAGAGAGATAAAGGGAGCGGAGAGAGAGACGGATGGAGGGAGGACAGAGAGATAAAGGGAGCGGAGAGAGAGACGGATGGAGGGAGGACAGAGAGATAAAGGGAGCGGAGAGAGAGACGGATGGAGGGAGGACAGAGAGATAAAGGGAGCGGAGAGAGAGACGGATGGAGGGAGGACAGAGAGATAAAGGGAGCGGAGAGAGAGACGGATGAAGGGAGGACAGAGAGATAAAGGGAGAGGAGAGAGAGACGGATGGAGGGAGGACAGAGAGATAAAGGGAGAGGAGAGAGAGACGGATGGAGGGAGGACAGAGAGATAAAGGGAGAGGAGAGAGACGGATGAAGGGAGGACAGAGAGATAAAGGGAGCGGAGAGAGAGACGGATGGAGGGAGGACAGAGAGATAAAGGGAGAGGAGAGAGAGACGGATGAAGGGAGGACAGAGAGATAAAGGGAGCGGAGAGAGAGACGGATGGAGGGAGGACAGAGAGATAAAGGGAGAGGAGAGAGACGGATGGAGGGAGGACAGAGAGATAAAGGGAGCGGAGAGAGAGACGGATGAAGGGAGGACAGAGAGATAAAGGGAGAGGAGAGAGAGACGGATGGAGGGAGGACAGAGAGATAAAGGGAGAGGAGAGAGACGGATGAAGGGAGGACAGAGAGATAAAGGGAGCGGAGAGAGAGACGGATGGAGGGAGGACAGAGAGATAAAGGGAGAGGAGAGAGAGACGGATGGAGGGAGGACAGAGAGATAAAGGGAGCGGAGAGAGAGACGGATGGAGGGAGGACAGATGATTTTATGGAAAGTACCCCATGTTAATCTGTAGGTATGGTATGTATATATATATATATATATATATATATATATATATATATATATATATATATATATAAAAAATAATCTGTAATGGACGGAGAGACTCACCGGCGAATGAGCGAGGGATGGAGGAGGTGGAGGAGTGTCCGTTGCGGAGAGGAGGGGGGGGCGGGGGAGGAGCAGCATGGGTGCGGGTGGGTGGGGGTGGGGGCTTCCCTCTGGCAGGGGGGTCAGAAAAGAGGGAGGGGCTACCATGTGTCCTGTACGGAGGAGGGGGCGGAGCTTCTCTGCCCGCGGATCTCAACGCCGCCGCCGACGGCTGCACCGGAACCGGAGGAGCTGAGGACACAGAAACCAATAATAATACAATATATACAATAATAATAGAATATATACAATAACAATATATTATATACAATAATAATAGAATAATTATATACAATAACAATATATTATATACAATAATAATAGAATAATTATATACAATAACAATATATTATATACAATAATAATAGAATAATTATATACAATAACAATATATTATATACAATAATAATAGAATAATTATATACAATAACAATATATTATATACAATAATATTATAATATATACAATAATAATATAATTTATACAATAATAATATAATTTATACAATAATAATATAATTTATACAATAATAGAATTTATACAATAATAATAGAATAATTATATACAATAATAATATATTATATACAATAACAATATATTATATACAATAATAATATAATTTATACAATAACAATATATACAATAATAATATATACAATAATAATATAATATATACAATAATAATATAATTTATACAATAATAATATATTCTATACAATAATAATCAGTCTTTCCCTCGGTGTATTTAAAGCCTGTTAGCCCACCAGGCTGAAGACTGGGAATTATTTTTACATGTATTTTAAGACATTTCTAAAACAGGAAGGAAACTTAAGACAGATTCATATTTTCAAATCTCCAGTTAGCTTTCAGATCGGACTAAAGCTGAAGACAGCCGACCGTCGGACTCAGAACACACGAGGAGACGAGACGTAATACGTCTCCATAACACCAGGCGGCGCTAATCTGGATTGTTGCCCAACAATGAAAACCGGCAGCTGATTGGACGAACGCGTAACAGACTACAGGGTGAGGTCACGTTACCACAGAGACTACAGGGTGAGGTCACGTTACCACAGAGACTACAGGGTGAGGTCACGTTACCACAGAGACTACAGGGTGAGGTCACGTTATCACAGAGACTACAGGGTGAGGTCACGTTATCACAGAGACTACAGGGTGAGGTCACGTGACCACACAGACTACAGGGTGAGGTCACGTTACCACAGAGACTACAGGGTGAGGTCACGTTATCACAGAGACTACAGGGTGAGGTCACGTTACCACACAGACTACAGGGTGAGGTCACGTTACCACAGAGACTACAGGGTGAGGTCACGTTACCACAGAGACTACAGGGTGAGGTCACGTGACCACAGAGACTACAGGGTGAGGTCACGTTACCACAGAGACTACAGGGTGAGGTCACGTTACCACAGAGACTACAGGGTGAGGTCACGTTACCACAGAGACTACAGGGTGAGGTCACGTTACCACAGAGACTACAGGGTGAGGTCACGTTACCACAGAGACTACAGGGTGAGGTCACGTTACCACAGAGACTACAGGGTGAGGTCACGTTACCACAGAGACTACAGGGTGAGGTCACGGTACCACAGAGACTACAGGGTGAGGTCACGGTACCACAGAGACTACAGGGTGAGGTCACGTTATCACAGAGACTACAGGGTGAGGTCACGTTATCACAGAGACTACAGGGTGAGGTCACGGTACCACAGAGACTACAGGGTGAGGTC
>CM042441.1:751941-754441 GCA_023631565.1 Gymnocephalus cernua
CGAGGACAGAGGAGTCAAGGAGACATCAGATGAGAGGGACATGAGCTGCAGCCCAGAGAGCAGCCTTCCCTGCAGCCGTGCAGCTGAAGGAGTTGCTAATTCCACCCAAACAGCTGACGGATTTACACTTCACATTTCCTCGGCTCCTCTTATGCTTATTAAAACATAATGCATCGCGTTAATCAGTTAGTTGACTGTATCAGTGCGGTTGTTTGCAGTGAAACAGCCGTGAATGTTTGGCTTTTTTCGCTTAAAGAAGTGAATTAAATAAATAAAACAATGTTTTCACCCAATCACATCTGCTCTTCAACAAGAAATAGTTCCAACATGTAAAACTGTGCTGTTATGTTTCTGTTTGGGTCTAGAAGACACATTGTGTTAATTTGGTGTTTGAATGTTTGCAGTGAAAGTCTGGACATTATGAGTCATCATCAGTTTAAAGGCTCTGACCCACCAACCAGATAATCCGTCTGACCGTCTGGCGAGGTCGGCGACTCGAGTCTGGCGAGGTCGGCGACTCGAGTCTGGCGAGGTCGGTGACTCGAGTCTGGTCGGCGTGTTCCGTGCCGTCGTCAGTCGGAGGAGCCATCGGCCTTCATTTGGGACAATTTGACTTGTTGAATCGGAGGGCGGGTAGTCGGACTCAACGACCAATCTGATTGGTGGAGAGCTAACCAGGAAATGACGAGCGGGATGAGCGTGACGAACAGTCTCTCAGAATCTGATGAAGATCTTCTAAACTGACCTTTGTTGATCTGAGATGAAGACAGATTCAGCAACTGCACGGCCGATTTCTCCTTAACATGTTTCCAGAAACACGTCACGGTGAAATATTTTAGTAGAATATGAGATCGTGTTCTGAACGAGACGCCGTTGTGGTCGTGACGTGTTCGTCATTTCCGGTTAGCATTTTTTTTGAGGCGACAATCCAGATTAGCGCCGCCTGCTGTCATGGAGACATATTACGTCTCGCGCACGTGCAGAACGTACGCTCAAGTCGGCGTCTCTTCGGTGTGTTCTGAGGAACTTTTTGGACCGACTCGGGGAGACTGATCAGTCCGCCGGTCGGCCGTCTGGTTGGTGGGTCAGAGCCTTTAGGCGCCATGCAGGACGCTGCGAGATCCAACCAGCCGCTCCAAAGAGCACGGTGTCACTACTGAAATATTACTGAACCATCAAACCACAATCAGCTCCGATTCAGCAAAGATCAGCCAAGAAAAGGGACAGAAAAGTTGAATCGTCATCATCACAAACAAAACAAACATCTCAGACGTGGAGGGACAGAAAAAAGTGGAACAAAAAACAAACATTAAAATCAGCTGATTGAGAGTCCTGATGTCTGTAGAATGATAAATATGAGCGTGTGTGTTTGTTGTGTTGTTGTAATCAGTCAGTTTGTTCCAGATGTTTTAATCCTCCATCAGAGCGTCTCTGTCACAGTGTGTGAATCATGACTCAGCAGTTTCTGATGGATGTTCAGACAACTATCACTGGATTACTGTGACACTGAACAAAAGTTAGGAACAAGTTCTGCTGCCTCTTTTTTCTGGGAAACGTCTGAATATGAATATTTTAGAAACAATTGTTTTTAAATATCTTGAGAAAAAAAGTCTGAATATCTTTTTGAAAAAAAAGTCGCAGTTTGTTAGAATATTAGAAGTCAGAATATTTTAAGTAAAAAAAGTAGGAAAATGTAAAATAAAAAGTGAGAATATTTTTTTTTAAAAATGAACCGTGATGGTTGGAGACGTGTGTGGAAACGGCCCCGACCCAAATACGGTCGGGCATCGTTTGGATTTTAACAATTCTGATTCTTCCTTTTGATTCCGGTTCTGATCGATTCTTGATTCTGATTCGTTGAGGGGTGGAGTTCAAACGGGTCACGTGACTATTTTCACAAATAAGAGGAAAGTTGTATTTTGATTCAATGGCGGTTTTGCAGTTTTACAGCTTTTTCAATGTAAGATAAAGCCAGACTAGAGCGCCGCTTACTGCGCTCCACGGCTGCAACGCAACAAGCGCCTGGTCGCTACGGAAACCAAAACTTGCACATATTAAATTGGGAAGCGACGATCGGATCTGAAACCAAATCCTCTAAAACGATTCCAATAAAGAAACGAATCGTAATTTTTGAAACGATTCCAGTAGGAATAGTTTCTCGATGCCCAATCCTAGAGCCAAACGTCTCCTAGCGTGATTTATCCTGACGTGGACTCCTCAGATGGTCCAGTTTCAGATCTAAAATCTTCAGCTTTAAACAGAGACTCTTCAGAGATCATCTCAGGGTCTAAAACAGACTCTTCAGAGATCATCTCAGGGATTAAAACAGACTCTTCAGAGATCATCTCAGGGTCTAAAACAGACTCTTCAGAGATCATCTCAGGGTCTAAAACAGACTCTTCAGAGATCATCTCAGGGTCTAAAACAGACTCTTCAGAGATCATCTCAGGGATTAAAACGTCAGAAAAACCATCAAAAGCGGCGAAAAGATTAAAAAACG
>CM042441.1:761941-779441 GCA_023631565.1 Gymnocephalus cernua
CTAGCTGTAGATAGGTGTGGTCTCCTCTAGCTGTAGATAGGTGGGGTCTCCTCTAGCTGTAGATAGGTGTGGTCTCCCCTAGCTGTAGATAGGTGGGGTCTCCTCTAGCTGTAGGTAGGTGGGGTCTCCTCTAGCTGTAGATAGGTGGGGTCTCCTCTAGCCGTAGATAGGTGGGGTCTCCCCTAGCTGTAGATAGGTGGGGTCTCCTCTAGCTGTAGATAGGTGGGGTCTCCTCTAGCTGTAGATAGGTGGGGTCTCCTCTAGCTGTAGATAGGTGGGGTCCCCTCTAGCTGTAGATAGGTGGGGTCTCCTCTAGCTGTAGATAGGTGGGGTCTCCTCTAGCTGTAGATAGGTGTGGTCTCCTCTAGCTGTAGATAGGTGGGGTCTCCTCTAGCTGTAGATAGGTGTGGTCTCCTCTAGCTGTAGATAGGTGGGGTCTCCTCTAGCTGTAGATAGGTGGGGTCTCCTCTAGCTGTAGATAGGTGGGGTCTCCTCTAGCTGTGGATAGGTGGGGTCTCCTCTAGCTGTAGATAGGTGGGGTCCCCTCTAGCTGTAGATAGGTGGGGTCTCCTCTAGCTGTAGGTAGGTGGGGTCTCCTCTAGCTGTAGATAGGTGGGGTCCCCTCTAGCTGTAGGTAGGTGGGGTCTCCTCTAGCTGTAGATAGGTGGGGTCTCCTCTAGCTGTAGATAGGTGGGGTCTCCTCTAGCTGTAGATAGGTGGGGTCTCCTCTAGCTGTGGATAGGTGGGGTCTCCTCTAGCTGTAGATAGGTGGGGTCTCCTCTAGCTGTAGATAGGTGGGGTCTCCTCTAGCTGTAGATAGGTGGGGTCTCCTCTAGCTGTGGATAGGTGGGGTCTCCTCTAGCTGTAGGTAGGTGGGGTCTCCTCTAGCTGTAGATAGGTGGGGTCTCCCCTAGCCGTAGATAGGTGGGGTCTCCTCTAGCTGTAGATAGGTGGGGTCTCCTCTAGCTTTAGATAGGTGGGGTCTCCTCTAGCTGTAGGTGGGGTCTCCCCTAGCCGTAGATAGGTGGGGTCTCCTCTAGCTGTAGATAGGTGGGGTCTCCTCTAGCTGTAGATAGGTGGGGTCTCCTCTAGCTGTAGATAGGTGGGGTCTCCTCTAGCTGTAGGTAGGTGGGGTCTCCCCTAGCTGTAGATAGGTGGGGTCTCCTCTAGCTGTAGATAGGTGGGGTCTCCCCTAGCTGTAGATAGGTGGGGTCTCCTCTAGCCGTAGATAGGTGGGGTCTCCTCTAGCTGTAGATAGGTGGGGTCTCCTCTAGCTGTAGATAGGTGGGGTCTCCTCTAGCTGTAGATAGGTGGGGTCTCCTCTAGCTGTAGATAGGTGGGGTCTCCCCTAGCTGTAGATAGGTGGGGTCTCCTCTAGCTGTAGATAGGTGGGGTCTCCTCTAGCCGTAGATAGGTGGGGTCTCCTCTAGCTGTAGATAGGTGGGGTCTCCTCTAGCTGTAGATAGGTGGGGTCTCCTCTAGCCGTAGATAGGTGGGGTCTCCTCTAGCTGTAGATAGGTGGGGTCTCCCCTAGCTGTAGATAGGTGGGGTCTCCTCTAGCCGTAGATAGGTGGGGTCTCCTCTAGCTGTAGATAGGTGGGGTCTCCTCTAGCCGTAGATAGGTGGGGTCTCCTCTAGATGTAGATAGGTGGGGTCTCCTCTAGCTGTAGATAGGTGGGGTCTCCTCTAGCTGTAGATAGGTGGGGTTTCCTCTAGCCGTAGATAGGTGGGGTCTCCTCTAGCTGTAGATAGGTGGGGTCTCCTCTAGCTGTAGATAGGTGGGGTCTCCTCTAGCCGTAGATAGGTGGGGTCTCCTCTAGATGTAGATAGGTGGGGTCTCCTCTAGCTGTAGATAGGTGGGGTCTCCTCTAGCTGTAGATAGGTGGGGTCTCCCCTAGTTGTAGATAGGTGGGGTCTCCTCTAGCCGTAGATAGGTGGGGTCTCCTCTAGCTGTAGATAGGTGGGGTCTCCTCTAGCTGTAGATAGGTGGGGTTTCCTCTAGCTGTAGATAGGTGGGGTCTCCCCTAGTTGTAGATAGGTGGGGTCTCCTCTAGCCGTAGATAGGTGGGGTCTCCTCTAGCTGTAGATAGGTGGGGTCTCCTCTAGCTGTAGATAGGTGGGGTCTCCCCTAGTTGTAGATAGGTGGGGTCTCCTCTAGCCGTAGATAGGTGGGGTCTCCTCTAGCTGTAGATAGGTGGGGTCTCCTCTAGCTGTAGATAGGTGGGGTCTCCTCTAGCTGTAGATAGGTGGGGTCTCCTCTAGCTGTAGATAGGTGGGGTCTCCTCTAGCTGTAGATAGGTGGGGTCTCCCCTAGTTGTAGATAGGTGGGGTCTCCTCTAGCTGTAGATAGGTGGCGTCTCCTCTAGCCGTAGATAGGTGGGGTCTCCTCTAGCTGTAGATAGGTGGGGTCTCCTCTAGCTGTAGATAGGTGGGGTCTCCCCTAGCTGTAGATAGGTGGGGTCTCCTCTAGCTGTAGATAGGTGGGGTCTCCTCTAGCTGTAGATAGGTGGGGTCTCCTCTAGCTGTAGATAGGTGGGGTCTCCTCTAGCTGTAGATAGGTGGGGTCTCCTCTAGCTGTAGATAGGTGGGGTCTCCTCTAGCTGTAGATAGGTGGGGTCTCCTCTAGCCGTAGATAGGTGGGGTCTCCTCTAGCTGTAGGTAGGTGGGGTCTCCTCTAGCCGTAGATAGGTGGGGTCTCCTCTAGCCGTAGATAGGTGGGGTCTCCTCTAGCTGTAGATAGGTGGGGTCTCCTCTAGCTGTGGATAGGTGGGGTCTCCTCTAGCCGTAGATAGGTGGGGTCTCCTCTAGCTCCCCTAGGATGAGAGAGCAGGAACCCTAAAGATCTCCGCCGACGAATCGGCTACTTCTGGTTTAGCGCTCCGCTAACTTGAAGTGGGATTAAATGATGTAATCGTAACATGTTTTTCTGGTTTAAGAAACATTCTTTGGACATTTATACAGTTCATTCAAAATCTGTACGTACGTCCCAGATCGTTAAATTGCATTCACACGTTTCCTTGGATACAAGTCGGACATACCGAATTTCCCTATTGTGATTATGACTTGGATATAACATTAGATAATATATGATGAATATATTCCTGAAGTCAGCACAAACAGAAATCTGAATGTCAAAGTTTCATGGACACGTTCCTAAATCAAGAATAAAGTTTGATTAATCATTGACTTTGCAGCCAGACAGTTTACTGAAATCATTCAGTCTACTTTAGAGAAATACAGTGAGACTTTGGACTCTTCAAGGCCAGCAGCCTCTGCTGCCTCCTCTCTGGGACTCACACATTAATATCTACAGCTGTACCAGCTGCCATCTGGGAGCTTTGTAACTGTTTCAATGTTTAAACATCAGATCCATGGAACCAGTTTCTCCAACAGAAATTAGTCTGAATATTTACAGACCGTTCGCTGTTTGCTTCAGTTTGACAAATTCAGGAGACACTAGAAATGAACATTTCCAGACCCGGACCAGTCGAACCCGGGACCTCGCAAATTCTGGCCCGTCTAGTTGTGCACCAAACCAAAGAGAAGGGAACCTTTCTTTTCTTACTGCAATTACGAGGCACTAAAAGCAGAATTTGGCAGATTTGCCGACTTAGAGACTCAGAAATCCCCCCAGAAGCAGAGTTTACATGTTCAGACTGTGAGGCAGGCAGACGGAGAGACAGATAGATAGACAGATAGATGGATAGATAGATAGATAGAAAGATAGATAGATAGATAGATAGATAGATGAAGTGCTGAGTTGTTTAATCAGCGGTGTGTCAGAGAGTTTGTCCCTACATGGTAAACGTCTGTCGCTCCACCTGTCAGAAGGTGTGGCCAATCAGCTTCCTTTAAAACGACTGCTTCTGTCCTGTTGGGCTCAGAGATCAGGGGCTTCCTCCGACTCAGCAACCTGCAGACTGTCCTCAGAGACCACCATCACATCCAGCAACCATCCAGCCAGCCGGCCAATCACAGCAGGCAGACGCCTCTCGGCGAGCGTCCAGCTCTCCGAGCTTCTCTCCAGGTCTGAACTCTCTGCTTTCTGCAAAAATACATTTTACATTGTGTAAAATGTATTTTTGCAGAAGTATTCAGTTTTATTTGACAGATTTTTCCTGTAGTTTTAAAATAACAGTTTTTAGACCTGCAAAGTTAAAACAATTCGTTATCAACTATTAAATTAATCTCCAACTATTCTGATAATCAGTTTGAGTCATTTAGTTTATAATTAAACAGGTAAACTGGTGTGATGTCAGCTTGTTAAATGACAAAACAAGACATTTGAGGACGTCATCTTTGTCATGGTTGTATGTTTCTGTTTCCTGTTTTATTTTGGTAGTCTGTTTTTCTGTCTTGTCTGGTTTTACTTCCTGCCTTGTGTTTTCCCACCTTTGTAATTGCCCACCCCACCCTGATGTGCTTCACCTGTTCCTCATCCTCATGTCACCTGTCTCTTGCTTCCTCCTTACCTCTTGTATTTAGTCTCTGTGTTTTCTGTGTCTGGTCTCAGGTCGTTGTTCTGTTCAGGGTGTTTGTGTGGAGTCCTTTGGTTGTTATTAAATCCTCAAGCTCAACACTGTCTGTCTGTCTGTCTGTCTGCCTGTCTGTCTGTCAGTCTGCCTGTCTGTCTGTCTGTCTGTCTGTCTGTCTGTCTGTCTGTCTGTCTGTCTGTCTGTCTGTCTCTCTGTCTGTCTGTCTGTCTGTCTGTCTGTCTCTCTGTCTCTCTGTCTGTCTGTCTGTCTGTCTGTCTGTTTCTCTGTCTGTCTGTCTGTCTGTCTGTCTGTCTGTCTGCCCGCCGCTGATTCAAGCCATTTGTCATTATTCTTACTATTTTTGGGATTTCTGTTTGATGCCTTTAGGTTTATGTCGTCACTATGTATATATGGCATTGGAAGGTTTTTTCTAGAAAATTGTATATTTTTGATTGGATTTGGTTAATGGTTGGCTTAATAGCATTGTGGTAGGGCTCCAAACTATTTTCCTTCCATTTGTATCTTGTATTAATATTATATAATTTGATTGGTGTTGACATGTGCTGATTGTGTTTGGATTAGGTAGATTGTGGTTTTGCCGTGGTCTGATAGGGGGGTTAGTGGGCTGACAGTGAAAGCTCTGAGGTCAGTGAGGAAATAGTTCACTGTGCTGTTACCCAGAGATGAGCTGTAGGTGTACTTTCCATAGGAGTCGCCTCAAAGCCGACCGTTGACAGTGTCCAGACCCAGACAGAGCTGTAACAGCTGTGACCCGTGCTTGTTTGTCATCATTTTGCCACGGGGGGCATATTGGGGGGGGGGGGATGTTTGTCTCCTGGTAAATGTGTATCCCCATGTGTGCTGAGGGTGTCCAGTTCTTGTCCCAAAGTGATGGATGGTACCACCAGCTCCCTGTAGGTTAAAGGGCAGCCAGTGGGACGTCTCCTCTGTCCCTGTAGTTTGTAGAGAGAGCAGCAGTCAGTAGGGGAGAGCAGCAGTCAGTAGGAGAGCAGCAGTCAGTAGGGGCGAGAAGCAGTCAGTAGGAGAGAGCAGCAGTCAGTAGGGGCGAGAAGCAGTCAGTAGCAGTCAGTAGGAGAGAGCAGCAGTCAGTAGCAGTCAGTAGGAGAGAGCAGCAGTCGGTAGGAGAGAGCAACAGTCAGTAGGAGAGAGCAGCAGTCAGTAGGAGAGAGCAGCAGTCAGTAGGGGCGAGAAGCAGTCAGTAGCAGTGAGTAGGAGAGAGCAGCAGTCAGTAGGAGAGAGCAGCAGTCGGTAGGAGAGAGCAACAGTCAGTAGGAGAGAGCAGCAGTCAGTAGGGGAGAGCAGCAGTCAGTAGGAGAGAGCAGCAGTCGGTAGGAGAGAGCAGCAGTCAGTAGGAGAGAGCAGCAGTCAGTAGGAGAGAGCAGCAGTCAGTAGGAGAGAGCAGCAGTCAGTAGCAGTCAGTAGGGGAGAGCAGCAGTCGGTAGGAGAGAGCAGCAGTCAGTAGGGGAGAGCAGCAGTCAGTAGGAGAGAGCAGCAGTCAGTAGGAGAGAGCAGCAGTCGGTAGGAGAGAGCAGCAGTCAGTAGGAGAGAGCAGCAGTCAGTAGGAGAGAGCAGCAGTCAGTAGGAGAGAGCAGCAGTCAGTAGGGGAGAGCAACAGTCAGTAGGAGAGCCAGTCTACAAACCAATCAATAATAAGCATCTGGAGACGCAGCTCATGTATGTGATGACGACAGGACGTAGTTTAGTCATGTAGAGATCTTTAGTGCGCTTGCATAACTGCAGTGTGAAACCAAAACGTACCGGATCAAATGTATACAGTGTAACAAAAACATGAACAGGCCTTTAATGCGTGAAAACGCCCTTATAATCTGTCTGAATGTGAGGAGCCAGAGAAAATAAACACCAGTTCAGCAGATTAGTTTGGTTCTCAGGTTATAAAACCACCTCAACATTTCCTCCATGCTGTGTTGTCTGTGTTGCAGTCATGGCGTTCCCTCGGCTGTCTCCCTCCATGCTGTTGGCTTCATTCATCCTTCTTCTCTACTGGACGACGTCCTCAGCTCAGTCACATGACCCCCCGTCCTCCGCTGTCGTCTCCCCATCCTACAGGGTGAAGAGAGACCTGGATTTCGAAACCAGAGAGAAAGTGGATAAATCTTTGGAAGTGGCAAAAAGCTTCCTCACTGTCGTCAAAGAAGGTTTTGAAAAGATTGATACCAGAAAGTTGTCAGCTGCGATGAAGAGTCTCGCCAACGTCGCCAGCTTGGCGCCCGGCGTCGGAGCTCTGGTCTCCGCCTCTGTCAACATGGTCTTGATCTTCATCCCTCAGGATGACCCGGTGCTGAACGAGGTGCAGAAAGGGTTTGAAGAAGTGAACAGGAAGCTGGACTCTATCTCCATCCAGATCTCAGACCTGGCAACAGACGTAGAATGGTTTAACTACGCCAGCGTCTACTCTCAAGACGAAGTCCGCATCCTCAACTCCTGGAAGAAGTTCAGTGAGCTTCTTCAGGACCCTTACTCGGTACAAAGTGAAGAGGAGAAACTCCGACTGGCAGAAGCATTCACCAACTACTATGAGAACACAGGAACTGAGGCCAGTGTGGCCAACTTCTTCCATTACCTGACGGTCACAGACACGTCTCTCAGTGGAAACCTCAACGACCTGCTGAGGAGGAAGTTTAAATGCGACGTTCACGAGATCGGCAAATATAACATCTATTTCAGTCGTTTGCTGTGGCAGGGGATGGTGCTGAACCAGTTCTACTGGAAACTGATCGGGTTGAATTCATCAGGTATAGAAACCAAACACACCCAGATGTTCAAGAATGTCTATGAGGCTCAGAAATCAGCTCTGAACTACTGCCTGGACAACCACATGGATTATGTGAAGGAAGACGTGGTGAAGATCAGGAAAGGACTCAGTGCTGACAACAAAAGAGTCATCGCTGATCATGTGAAAAAAGTTCTAGATAACAAGTACAACTGGTACAACTGGGTGGTGATGGTGTACAACAGAGAGGAGGCTGATGATTACATACTATATGATCTGACTAAGATTACAGAGGACACTCTGTACACCATCGCTGTGGGATACACTCTGTTAGCAGAAGAAATAGATGAAATACTAGTTGGAAAAGCAGCAGATAAGTGCCTTCAAGACAGATCGTGTGACATTTCGCAGAAAGTATGTTGCTGTTCGTTCACTTGGTCTGGCAGGTTGTACTTCTTTTCATCAGTTACTAAAGTGACACATGCTGCCTATGGAGAAGATTTTGCTGTGGCTCCAGCACCCATATATAAATCTCAATGTTGGACAGATCATGGTATTCCTAGAACGATGTCCATGTATTACTCCAGGAAGTTGGATGTCTGCCCTTCATGTAGCTACAAAGGATCGTGCAACCTCCTGCTGGACTCCAACGAATGGTTTTGTGAGTGTTGGGATGGTTACTATGGTAAGATGTGTGAAAAGACAACCCCCAATAGCACCACTACAGCAGTCGATATACCAGTTGTACCTGACATCAGCACCATTGACACCAAAATGAAAATGATGGAGGCCAAACTGGATCAGATTCTCAAGGCTATCAATGACAGATGTCGTGGCTAGTAGGAGATCTCTAGTAGGAGATCTCTAGTAGGAGATAGCTAGTAGGAGATCTCTAGTAGGAGATCTCTAGTAGGAGATCTCTAGTAGGAGATATCTAGTAGCAGATAGCTAGTAGGAGATCTCTAGTAGGAGATATCTAGTAGGAGATCTCTAGTAGGAGATCTCTAGTAGGAGATCTCTAGTAGGAGATCTCTAGTAGGAGATCTCCTACTAGAGATCTCTAGTAGGAGATCTCTAGTAGGAGATCTCTAGTAGGAGATCTCCTACTAGAGATCTCTAGTAGGAGATCTCTAGTAGGAGATCTCTAGTAGGAGATCTCTAGTAGGAGATCTCTAGTAGGAGATCTCTAGTAGGAGATCTCTAGTAGGAGATAGCTAGTAGGAGATCTCTAGTAGGAGATCTCTAGTAGGAGATCTCTAGTAGGAGATATCTAGTAGCAGATAGCTAGTAGGAGATCTCTAGTAGGAGATATCTAGTAGGAGATCTCTAGTAGGAGATCTCTAGTAGGAGATCTCTAGTAGGAAGAGTAGTAGTAGAACGGCACCATGAAGGAAGAACAAGTAAACAACGATCATTAAAGACTAAACTATGTTTAGGCAACAACTCTAGTCTGTAAGACTTGGTCCCAACGGTGAAGCACGTCGGGTCAGAGAGGAGTTGTTTCTTTAGGAAGCTGGAGGAGGACGTGTTGATCTCTTCTTCTGTCCTCTGTTCCCTGAATGTCTCCAGCTGATGTCAGCACGACCCAAACAGTCACTACAATATATACTATATACTATGTACTATATACTATGTACCATATACTATATACTATACACTATATACTATATACTATGTACCATATACTATATACTATACACTATATACTATGTACTATATACTATGTACCATATACTATATACTATACACTATATACTATATACTATGTACCATATACTATATACTATACACTATATACTATATACTATGTACCATATACTATATACTATACACTATATACTATGTACTATATACTATGTACCATATACTATATACTATACACTATATACTATATACTATGTACCATATACTATATACTATACACTATATACTATGTACCATATACTATATACTATACACTATATACTATGTACCATATACTTTACACTATATACTATGTACTATATACTATGTACCATATACTATATACTATACACTATATACTATGTACCATATACTATATACTATACACTATATACTATGTACCATATACTATATACTATACACTATATACTATTTACCATATACTTTACACTATATACTATGTACTATATACTATGTACCATATACTATATACTATACACTATATACTATGTACCATATACTTTACACTATATACTATGTACTATATACTATGTACCATATACTATATACTATACACTATATACTATGTACCATATACTATATACTATACACTATATAGTATACTATTCACTATGCATGAAATACACCAGGTTTAAATATAATAATCTGAGTATTAAAGTCCCATTTTATTCTGACTACAAAGTTTATTTCAGTTTTAAACATCAACTAAGTTGTTTATTTTGATTCATTAAAAGCTTGAAGGTCCTGAAAATAATTAAATATGAATACTTAAAGTTATTAAAGTGTCATTATAACTGTTGAGTTGCTGCAGTCTGTTCCAGCTCAGTAACTCTGATGTTCTTGATCCGACCACCAGGTGGAGATAATGAGACGAGAAACTAATAAATCATTACTAACTAAAGACTCGCTGCTTGTTTTTTGTAACTAAATGTGTGAATATTCTGATTTGTGTGAATAAAAAGCACAAACTACAGTGGGAATTGATGAACAACTTCTATATTTTAATTGTAATGTATGTTTGGTCTTTTTCTGTTTGCTTTAGACTTTAATATTCATCACTATGACACACAGCAGCTGGACCAATCACAGCTCATGTGACTTATTATTATTAGAGGCTGAGCAGTGAGGGGCCGGTAATATTCTTCTTCCTAAGAAATCCATGTTCCCATGAATGAAAACCCACTTTGCACACAAATCCAGACCTATTCAGAACTTAATCAGTGTAATTTGTGTGCTGATTGTCCTGATGGTGGCGCTACAACAGCTATTTCAAATTCTAAACTTTAAATTTCATAACTAATCAGCCGTTCATGCTACAACGTCTCAGTTTATGCCAAACTGTAGCCCCAATAGAGCAGACACTCTGCTCTGCTGTTGCCTAGAGGACATTTGGATCTCCTCCCACATTTTTTTTTTCACTTGACACCAAATTTGGGGAACTTCACCTTCAGACTGTCCTCCACAAGCGTTCCATTCACATTTTTTGATTTATCAAAAATTGAGCCCACAGTTAAAACGTTTGATTGGCAGGAGGAGGTCATGACATCACACAGGTCACACAGAAAGCTTTCGAATAATCAAACGTTCACATATTTTATCCACATATTTCCTTTATCAGCTGACATGTCCCACAGAAATGGATCAAGTTATAATTACGACCTTTGAATCCCTCGTGTCTGCAGACAGAGGCGCTTTTTACTTAGCAGTTTGTGTTACAGCTAACGCTTCTTTTCACAGCCATGTAAAAACACCACCAACACCAACTCATAACTAGTTTCACACTTATTGCTTATTTGGGGAATTTATGATCAATAAAAAACCTCATTTATAGGAAATTATACCTAATTCTTCAGTTAAAAAGCAGAACATATGAATTATTCAGACTAATATTAAAGGTTAATTATATTAAAGGTCACAGAAGGGTCAACGTTCAGTCAGGATGCTGTTTCAAAAACATTTCAGGTTTTTTTTCAAATGCTACAAAATTTGACAAAACACCCAAAATTTAATGAAAGTAGAGATCAGATCTTGTGTTGTACTTGTGAAGCGCGTTACATGGAATCATCCGTGCTATTGTTTGGGTAATCCAAATTAGGTAGTTAAAAGAAATCCATATTTCTGATATATACATTTAGACAACGGGTCAAATTTGACCCAAAGACGACACACGGGTTAAGGGTGCATCTCATGTCGCTTATATGACAGCTGCTCGACTCCTCGACTCCTCGACTCCTCGACTCCTCGACTCCTCGACTCCTCGACTCCTCGACTCCTCGACTCCTCGACTCCTCGACTCCTCGGTCCCCGGCTGAACCAGAAGGGACAAAGACGCGAGGAAGGGAGGCAAGTGGAGGAGTCGAGGAGGCAAATGAAGGGCTAGATGCACCATAAGACACATTTTCTCAAAAGGTTTCTGAGCACTTAGTACACCAGAGAAACACGTTACTACATTATTCTGAAGTATGAACGTCTCAGTTGCTGCAGTCAGAAATACGAACATCGAGCGAGCGATCAGCAAAGTCAGTAAATTTCATGAAATGAGCCTGAACTCTGGCACGTAGTTTAGTTGCTTGTTTCGTCTCCTTTTCACCCAGTTTAAAGGACAGTTCTGGTGCTAAATGGACCTATAGGGGTTAATAACATATGTGTTCTGAGTCGACCGTTCTCTGGGATGTTCTCATGCTAATCCAATGCGTCTCTAGCTTTAAACAAGCTACCGCTAACCGCTGGTTAGCTGCTAACGCTAGCTGCTAACGCTAGCCTTCAGGGCAGATGGTAAATCTCTGTTCCTTCAGATTATAAAGATAGTAGCATTCACGTTTACATGCAGGCGCCATCTTGGATAACAGTCGTGACCAGTCGAACCACGAGCGTTGTGTTTGACTATGTTACTGGTTGCACGGCGTTTCTGGTTCGACTGGTCATGACTGTTTTCCAAGATGGCGCCCGCATGTAAACATGAACGCTCATTTTGTGCCAGAATTGTCCTCTAATTAAAAGGATAGTATTAGAATGATGGTCTGTCTTCAGGGTAACTCATGATTGATTTTACTCACTCAACCCATTTGGTTCAGCTGTAACAAGCTTTAGCTGTGTGTTAGCCAATAGAAATACTTTAAATGTGTAGCAGATAGTTGAGTCTTCCAGTCTTTGTGCTAAGCTAACCTCAACATGTCCTGGACTCCTTTAAGCTTTCTCTTTTGTATTTTGTATTCATCGCTTAAAATTGCTCAATACTTACTTGATAGTTGTTATATATAGTTGTTAATAGTTGTTATATATGTTATACTTAATACGTCTGTATCTTCTCACAGTACCGGCCATAGTACGGGTAATTGCATAAACACTTATACAGTCTAAAGATGTTACGCGAATCAACACATTTGCCTCGGTATGACCCACCACAGTCCCACGAGGAGCAGAACTTTTTTGATCTTTTCTGTCTGTGGTTGCCAGACGGAGAGCCGATCACAGCTGAGATTAGGAGGAGCGACATCAGCAGGACTAACAGCCGGCCTGGAGACGCCATGACTGCCAACACACAACAACACAAACACAAGTTAATTACTCAGTTGTTGCTACTTAGACACATTTATTCCGGAATTATCTCGTCACCTTATTTATTTAGTTAGCATCCAACAACTAGACGTGCAGAAGTACCACTAGCAGCAGTTTATTATGTTAGTATTTAGTAGCAGTAGTTGTACAAGTGGCGTCCAGGCAGGTTTACTTTTATTACACCTTCAGACAATAAAGCAAGTCAAAGACAATATAAACATCATCAAGTCATTTCAATATGATTTGAAAGTTACAAATGAAGCAGCTAAAACAGATAAAACCAGAGAATGAGAAGGAAACAGAGATTAGTGTTTAGTTGAACTCATTTAAAGGTCTGTTGCGCCCCCCCCCCCCCCCCCCCCCACCCCCCACCCCCCACCCTTTGGAGGGCGGGGCCTGTTTCAATTGAAACGGGTGAAACACAGGTAAACATAGGTAAGGCCGCGTCTGTCTGTAAGGTAAGAACCAGACCCGGGAACGTTAAGAGATCCCACTGATGGTACCGAGCCCAGTACGGAGCAAACACACCAGTCAACTCACCGGACTCTGGGTCAAACGGGCTCGGCACGTCTTAACTGGACCAAGTGTGAGTAGCCTACCCCGTAAGCAGTGTGTTTTCCTGTCGTTTATTACCTTGCAAAGCACATTGTGACGTGTGTGTGTTTTTAAAACCGCTGTGTATGTAAAAGTGAATCATTTTAATAGAGGTTAAGACCACAGTGAGTCCAGTACCTGGTGCTCAGGCCGTCAGCTTGGTGAGAAAGGTGCTGGTCATGTGTTGAAAGACGCTGTCCTGTAGCTTACTAATGTCAATTAATAAAAAATTCATACAAAAAGGAGATGATGTCAGAGCGGCCGTGTCCGCGGGGAGAGAGAGATGTTTGTGATCGCTCAAGAATTATTATGTTATGAACTTTTTTTATTTTAAGATATTGTTTGGGGGCTTTTCCGCCTTTAATTGATAGGATAGGTAGGTGAGAAAGGGGAGAGAGAGCGGGAAGGTCGGACTCGGACCCTGGACCTCTGCGTCGAGGACTAAACCTCTCAGTACATGTGCGCCTGCTCTACCCACTGAACCAACCCGGCCACCGAACTTTATTTTTTTAACTAAATTGAGCTCGAGGTTTTCAAATAAAGTGGTGGCTACGAAATGACTTATGACAAAATCTGAGTTACGCGTCCCCAACGACCCCACCGTCCCCACCGTCCCCACCGTCCCACCGTCCCACCGTCCCACCGTCCCACCGTCCCCACGTCCCACCGTCCCACCGTCCCACCGTCCCACCGTCCTCACCGTCCCACCGTCCCACCGTCCCACCGTCCCACCGTCCCACCGTCCCCACGTCCCACCGTCCCACCGTCCCACCGTCCCACCGTCCTCACCGTCCCCACGTCCCACCGTCCCACCGTCCCACCGTCCCACCGTCCCACCGTCCCACCGTCCTCACCGTCCCCACGTCCCACCGTCCCACCGTCCCACCGTCCCCACGTCCCACCGTCCCACCGTCCCACCGTCCCCACGTCCCACCGTCCCACCGTCCCACCGTCCCACCGTCCCACCGTCCCACCGTCCCACCGTCCCACCGTCCCACCGTCCCACCGTCCTCACCGTCCCACCGTCCTCACCGTCCCCACGTCCCACCGTCCCACCGTCCCACCGTCCCCACGTCCCACCGTCCCACCGTCCCACCGTCCCCACGTCCCACCGTCCCACCGTCCCACCGTCCCACCGTCCTCACCGTCCCACCGTCCCACCGTCCCACCGTCCCACCGTCCTCACCGTCCCACCGTCCTCACCGTCCCCACGTCCCACCGTCCCACCGTCCCACCGTCCCACCGTCCCACCGTCCCACCGTCCCACCGTCCCACCGTCCCACCGTCTCCATCGAAATCCACGCCTATGCTCTGAGGTTTACAGTTACTCAACCACAACAGACTCACTAGACAAACCTGAAGCTGGAAACTAAAGAAAAGGTTTACCTGAAAGCTGGATGGTCAGAGGGCTGGATGGTCAGAGGGCTGGATGGTCAGACGGCTGGATGGTCAGACAGCTGGATGGTCAGACAGCTGGATGGTCAGACAGCTGGATGGTCAGAGGGCTGGATGGTCAGACAGCTGGATGGTCAGACAGCTGGATGGTCAGACGGCTGGATGGTCAGACGGCTGGATGGTCAGAGGGCTGGATGGTCAGACAGCTGGATGGTCAGACAGCTGGATGGTCAGACAGCTGGATGGTCAGACAGCTGGATGGTCAGAGGGCTGGATGGTCAGACGGCTGGATGGTCAGACAGCTGGATGGTCAGAGGGCTGGATGGTCAGACAGCTGGATGGTCAGAGGGCTGGATGGTCAGAGGGCTGGATGGTCAGACAGCTGGATGGTCAGACGGCTGGATGGTCAGACGGCTGGATGGTCAGACAGCTGGATGGTCAGACGGCTGGATGGTCAGACAGCTGGATGGTCAGAGGGCTGGATGGTCAGACAGCTGGATGGTCAGACGGCTGGATGGTCAGACAGCTGGATGGTCAGACAGCTGGATGGTCAGAGGGCTGGATGGTCAGACGGCTGGATGGTCAGACAGCTGGATGGTCAGAGGGCTGGATGGTCAGACAGCTGGATGGTCAGAGGGCTGGATGGTCAGAGGGCTGGATGGTCAGACAGCTGGATGGTCAGACGGCTGGATGGTCAGACAGCTGGATGGTCAGAGGGCTGGATGGTCAGACAGCTGGATGGTCAGACGGCTGGATGGTCAGACGGCTGGATGGTTGTAGAGTCTCAGAGGAAGTCTCTGTTCTCTGATCTCGACAGGACAGAGCAAGTCATTTTATAGGCAGCTGGGAGGATTAATATTCATCTTTTGGAAGAGGAGCCTCATCTTATACGGTGATATGAAAGAGGAGGCGGGGCTTGTTCATTTGCTCTCTGTGGCAAAAGAAGGAACATTCAGTTTTTTATGACCTGTGTCATATTCAGTCGGTTTTATCATCATTTATACTTACAATAACATTTTAGGACATGGCAACAACAATATCTAATATATAAATGTAAAAATCTATAATGTAGTACAATCTCAAATTATAATTTGGGTGTGAGACACGTGAAACAGTAGTAGTAGTAGTAGTAGTATTAGGGTCTGTTTCAGGAGTAGTAGTAGAAGTATGTGGGTCTGTTTCAGGAGTAGTAGTAGAAGTATGTGGGTCTGTTTCAGGAGTAGTAGTGGTAGTATTAGGGTCTGTTTCAGGAGTAGTAGTAGAAGTATGTGGGTCTGTTTCAGGAGTAGTAGTAGAAGTATGTGGGTCTGTTTCAGGAGTAGTAGTAGTAGTATTAGGGTCTGTTTCAGGAGTAGTAGTAGAAGTATGTGGGTCTGCTACAGGAGTAGTAGTAGACGTATGTGGGTCTGCTACAGGAGTAGTAGTGGTAGTATTAGGGTCTGTTTCAGGAGTAGTAGTAGAAGTATGTGGGTCTGTTTCAGGAGTAATAGTAGAAGTATGTGGGTCTGCTACAGGAGTAGTAGTAGTAGTATTAGGGTCTGTTTCAGGAGTAGTAGTAGAAGTATGTGGGTCTGTTTCAGGAGTAGTAGTAGAAGTATGTGGGTCTGCTACAGGAGTAGTAGTAGTAGTATTAGGGTCTGTTTCAGGAGTAGTAGTAGAAGTATGTGGGTCTGTTTCAGGAGTAGTAGTAGAAGTATGTGGGTCTGTTTCAGGAGTAGTAGTAGAAGTATGTGGGTCTGTTTCAGGAGTAGTAGTAGAAGTATGTGGGTCTGTTTCAGGAGAAAGTACCTTTAACTCTCCTGCTGTCCTCGGGTCAAATGTGACCCGTTTACAAAAACTTTCTATATGAGAACTACGACAAAAGAAGGTTGAAAAAAGTGACAAATGCTGAAAAAGCTACAGAAACTCAGGAAAGAAATCGACAAAAACATAAAAAAAATTAAACGCAGAAAAAGTGACCAAAAACATCGGCAAAGGTGACAAAAAAAAAAACATTATTTAAAAAACGTAAAAAACTAAAAAACATTTGAATAAAATCAACAAAAACGTCAAAAGTGTAGAAGAAAGAAAAGAAAACGAACAACTAAATGTTGAAATTTGGACCCAGAAAAACACAAAGTTGCAGGTCAGCACGTCCTCCTGCTATAAACTGCTGAATCATCTTAAAGTAGACTTCCTGCCAACCATGACAGGTTAACACGAGGATAAGGAACTATTTGAGAACTAAATGCTGTTACTGGGCGCTGCTGCTGATGATGTTAAATTAACTGTCTTTTTCTGTTTTATGTATATTTTAATATGGAACTATTATACTGCTGTCTTGGCCAGGACTCCCTTGAACAAGAGATTCTGACTCAATGGGATTATTTCCTGGTAAAATAAAGGATAATAATAAAATAATAATAGTAGTAGTAGTAGTAGTAGTGGTACTAGTACATGTTGCAGTAGCTGCTGATGAGAATCTCTGGATGTAAATCCAACAAGCTGAACCTCCATGAGTCAACATGAGACACGTGAAGCTGCTGCAGAGGAATCTTTGTTCCCGTGGTTACCATTACAGCCGTCTATTTGAATATGAAGACGGACGCTCAGCCTCTCTGTGTACTTATGATAACAGCTGTCTGGTATTCAAACACAGTTTCAACGGTCACTAGATTCTGTCCCTTACTATTCTCTGTTCTTTGTTGGGTCGGATAAGACTGCAGCGTCCAGAGGGATGTCCCATCAGGGGACATACTACATACTACTGTACTACTCTCTACTGCTGTCTCTACATACTACTGTACTACTCTCTACTGCTGTCTCTCTACATACTACTGTACTACTCTCTACTGCTGTCTCTACATACTACTGTACTACTCTCTACTGCTGTCTCTACATACTACTCTCTACTGCTGTCTCTCTACATACTACTGTACTACTCTCTACTGCTGTCTCTCTACATACTACTGTACTACTCTCTACTGCTGTCTCTACATACTACATACTACTCTCTACTGCTGTCTCTCTACATACTACTCTC
>CM042441.1:789441-814441 GCA_023631565.1 Gymnocephalus cernua
AGGTTCAGTCTTCGCCGGGTCTGCTTCTTCTGAATCCTCCTCCTCTTTTTAAGTTTGATGGACATTGTGGATCGGATGAGGCGGTGGTCTGTCCAGCAGTTATCAGAGTCTATCATGGCCCTTGTGATGTTCACATCACAGCGGTCCCTTGCTCTTACAATGACAAAGTCAATGAGGTGCCATTGCTTGGAGCGAGGGTGCCTCCATGATACCTTGAATTTGTTTTTCTGTCGATAGAGAGTGTTGGTGATGACGAGATTGTGCTGAGCACACTTACTCAGAAGCAGCACTCCGTTGGAGTTGATGTTACCAATGCCCTCCTTGCCGATAGTGCCCTTCCAGAGGTGTTGGTCCCGACCTACCCTAGCATTGAAATCTCCAAGAAGGATGATCTTGTCCTCCCTGGGGATTTTTGACAGGGTTTCTTCCAGGCAGGCGTAGAAGGCTTCTTTTTCCTCCACATTGGAGTCTAGGGTAGGGGCATAGGCGCTCATTACTGTCGCTGTCTGGTTATTGGCCAACACCAGACGGAGAGTCATGAGGCGCTCACTGATCCCCACAGGAAGTTCGGAGAGGTGGTTGACAAGCTGGTTTTTGATGGCAAATCCAACTCCATGGTTTCTTGCCTCATCGGCTGGCTTTCCTTTCCAAAAGAAAGTGTAGCCACCTTTCTCCTCCTTCAGCTGCCCTTCACCTGCCCGTCGGGTTTCGGAGAGAGCAGCTATATCAATCCGGCATCTCTGCAGTTCTCTGGCAATGATGGCGGTTCGTCTCTCAGGTCTGTCACTGGAGATGTTGTCCATCAGAGTGCGCACATTCCAGGCTCCAAAATTAAATTTAAATTTCTTTTGTTTCTGACCGCAAATGAGGTGTTCCCTCTGGACGCGGTAATCCAGTCGGGAGATTATGAGGCAGGCTATTTTTAGGGCACCTTTTCTAGCCCCTTCCCCATGTGGGGTAAGCAGAGCGGATCCTAAATAGGACTGCTTAGTCATGGGTGTAGCTGCCGAAGAGCTCTTCTGCCTCGTTCCAAGAGCCCAGCGACTGACTCTAACACCCATCGCCTGATGTGCCAGCTCATGACTAGGGACTTCCAGACTACACAAACCTGCCCCCGTCGCCACTTGCTGGTCGCCATAGGACTTTATCCGGAGTGGTAGGGTGGATCCTTTGTGGAGGACGCCTGTGCGTGGCGTTGTTTAACGTGGGGAGGCTGGTGCACAGACAGCCACCACACGGTCCTTGGCAGGTCAGGGTCAGGGTCCAGTGGCATGGAGTCCAGGACGACTGGGGACCCATCCCTGCTGCAGCCTTCATCCGCCTTTCCAGCCGTTGTGATGCTGCACTTAAGTAAGCCATCATCCTCCGCCTGTTTCGCCGTTGAGGTCTTTTTTCTTTTTTTTCAGGGTGTGCTCCCTTAGCCTTTGCCTCTATAGGCTACCCACAAGGCAGTGGGACTATTTACCCATAGCTGGGGCAGTGGTTGGCAGGTGCCAGGGCATGTCCACTGCTTGGTGGGCCTGCACACGTGCCTCTGGGGCCCACTGCTGCTCCGAGATCCCCTACAGTTCAGCCTGGGTCCGCTAGGGCCCAGTTACCGTGTGTGGCCACAAGGAGGCACTGTAGGAGTCTTGGCGGTGGAGAGGCTATGTACCGACAGGAGGAGACTTACGATCTCGGCTCCTCTTTTTGCCCCTTGCACAAGGGCTAGTCGGTGGCAGTAGCTGTAAGCAGACTGTAGCAAGCAGAAGCAGCATGCAGCAACTACTAAACTACTAAACTACAAGACACTGCTATCCCAGTACTACTGCACTGACGCATCACACACGCCCTGTGTCACCTGAACACACACACACACACAGACACACACAGACACACACAGACACACACACACAGACACACACACACACACACACACACACAAAGACACACACACACACAGACACACACAGACACACACACACAGACACACACACACACACAGAGACACACACACACACACACACACACACACAAAGACACACAGACACACACACACAGACACACACAGACACACACAGAGACACACACACACACACACACAAAGACACACACACACACACACACACACACACACACACACACACACACACACACACACACACACACACACACACACACAGACACACACACAGAGATACACACACACACACACAAAGACACACACACACACACACACACACACACACACACACACACACACACACACACACACACACACACACACACACACACAGACACACACACAGAGATACACACACACACACACACACACACACACACACACACACACACACACACACACAAAGACACACACACACACACACACACACACACACACACACACACACACACACACACACACACACACACACACACACACACACACTTCCTCAAATGACCACATCGATCGTTTGTTTCTACCTTTCGACACATTGATTCATTTTGGTTTAAGCAACCAAACTGCTCGATGATGTAAATGTAACTATCACGTGACCGGTGGTCGCCTCATGTCATACGAAATCAAACGAACTCGTTCTTGAGAATACACAAAGTGTATCAGACCCGGGGACCTGACCTGATGGAAACAGGAACAGATGACAGGTGAATGGAGAAGTACTGAGAAGAGGAACCTGTCCTTGATTGAACTTGAAGAGAGCCCCAAATGGGGGCCTTGGTTTAGACATTGTGGCTGATTATCTAAATCCTTATGGAGAACATTAAAGGGGATTTACACTTCCAGAACCACGCTGTTCTACACCCCTGTAGGTAAAACATATCCACCCCTCCACTACCCTTCATACATGCAGTGTACCTTTTTACACCAGTATGAAAAAATATGTAAATTACCATAAAGTCACCGATTGACCTAAAATTGAAAAGAAAGATCTTTTTAGTGTTTTTATAGCTTTAAACAGAAGCTCTGGCTTGTTTTAGTTTACTGTCTTCAACAGCTAAAACAGCCTGAAAAGAACACAGATCTATTCAAAGTGTTTACAGAATGTTGAAAATATGTATTATGTCAATTTGACCTAGTGTTACAGTGTGACCTTTCTATTGGCTGTTCTGTGTGCTAACAGGCTAGTTAAGAGGGTATGGCTTATCTGTGCAAAAAGCACAGGAATGATCAAGAGAAGATTGAGAGCAGCTGGCGAGAGACGAGACGGGAGTCGGAGTTCAAGAAGAAAGACGCGTTTCTGAATGTCGCGACGGAGATTCCTTTTACCCCCATCCAGCTGTGGTAATGTTATTGTTCGCATCTTTAAACTGTCAATGGTGCACCGACGATAACCAGCTAGAGACACAGAGCTTTACCACGTGGGGAGAACTCTCAAAAAAGAGCTGATTAAACCGGGCCACATGGAAACTGTGGGTGAGCGCAGAATTTTCAGCAGTTTGCGCAAATTAGGAAAAACTTGAGCAGAAAAACCAACATGTTCTCACTTCAAACTCGTAACATCCAGACGCTTGGTCAGTGTCTCTCAGCGACAGATACACTTATATGGACTGTAAGGTGACGTAGTATTAAGACAGACAGCAGAAGAGAGTAGTATGTAGAGAGACAACAGTAGAGAGTAGTATGTAGAGAGACAACAGTAGAGAGTAGTATGTAGAGAGACAGCAGTAGAGAGTAGTATGTAGAGAGACAACAGTAGAGAGTAGTATGTAGAGAGACAGCAGTAGAGAGTAGTATGTAGAGAGACAACAGTAGAGAGTAGTATGTAGAGAGACAGCAGTAGAGAGTAGTATGTAGAGAGACAACAGTAGAGAGTAGTATGTAGAGAGACAACAGTAGAGAGTAGTATGTAGAGAGACAGCAGTAGAGAGTAGTATGTAGAGAGACAGCAGTAGAGAGTAGTATGTAGAGAGACAGCAGTAGAGAGTAGTATGTAGAGAGACAGCAGTAGAGAGTAGTATGTAGAGAGACAGCAGTAGAGAGCAGTATGTAGAGAGACAACAGTAGAGAGTAGTATGTAGAGAGACAGCAGTAGAGAGTAGTATGTAGAGAGACAACAGTAGAGAGTAGTATGTAGAGAGACAGCAGTAGAGAGTAGTATGTAGAGAGACAACAGTAGAGAGTAGTATGTAGAGAGACAACAGTAGAGAGCAGTATGTAGAGAGACAACAGTAGAGAGTAGTATGTAGAGAGACAGCAGTAGAGAGTAGTATGTAGAGAGACAACAGTAGAGAGCAGTATGTAGAGAGACAACAGTAGAGAGTAGTATGTAGAGAGACAGCAGTAGAGAGTAGTATGTAGAGAGACAACAGTAGAGAGTAGTATGTAGAGAGACAACAGTAGAGAGCAGTATGTAGAGAGACAACAGTAGAGAGTAGTATGTAGAGAGACAGCAGTAGAGAGTAGTATGTAGAGAGACAACAGTAGAGAGTAGTATGTAGAGAGACAACAGTAGAGAGTAGTATGTAGAGAGACATCAGTAGAGAGTAGTATGTAGAGAGACAGCAGTAGAGAGTAGTATGTAGAGAGACATCAGTAGAGAGTAGTATGTAGAGAGACAGCAGTAGAGAGTAGTATGTAGAGAGACAGCAGTAGAGAGTAGTATGTAGAGAGACAGCACTAGAGAGTAGTATGTAGAGAGACATCAGTAGAGAGTAGTATGTAGAGAGACAGCAGTAGAGAGTAGTATGTAGAGAGACAACAGTAGAGAGTAGTATGTAGAGAGACATCAGTAGAGAGTAGTATGTAGAGAGACAGCAGTAGAGAGTAGTATGTAGAGAGACAGCAGTAGAGAGTAGTATGTAGAGAGACAGCAGTAGAGAGTAGTATGTAGAGAGACAGCAGTAGAGAGTAGTATGTAGAGAGACAGCAGTAGAGAGTAGTATGTAGAGAGACAACAGTAGAGAGTAGTATGTAGAGAGACAGCAGTAGAGAGTAGTATGTAGAGAGACAACAGTAGAGAGTAGTATGTAGAGAGACAGCAGTAGAGAGTAGTATGTAGAGAGACAACAGTAGAGAGTAGTATGTAGAGAGACATCAGTAGAGAGTAGTATGTAGAGAGACATCAGTAGAGAGTAGTATGTAGAGAGACAGCAGTAGAGAGTAGTATGTAGAGAGACAGCAGTAGAGAGTAGTATGTAGAGAGACAGCAGTAGAGAGTAGTATGTAGAGAGACATCAGTAGAGAGTAGTATGTAGAGAGACAGCAGTAGAGAGTAGTATGTAGAGAGACAGCAGTAGAGAGTAGTATGTAGAGAGACAGCAGTAGAGAGTAGTATGTAGAGAGACAGCAGTAGAGAGTAGTATGTAGAGAGACAGCAGTAGAGAGTAGTATGTAGAGAGACAGCAGTAGAGAGTAGTATGTAGTAGTTTTGTCCTGCGTGTCACTGAAACGTACATTTTGTAACCCCACCCACCATCTTTTCCTAAACCTAACTGTCTTGACTGTCTCTGAACAAGTGCATCTAAATATGACAGCAATGACTTTTCACATCAATAACAAACGTCAACGGCACCTGACCTAGCGTCGCTTTTAGACGCGATAGGAGTGAGAATGTGTTCCACTAAGCTCTGCAGATTTTCATTCTGGACGAAAGATTCTGTTTGGGTCTTAAGATGAGAATCTGTGTGCTTCTTCTGTTTAAACAAAAGGCCAAAACCCCAAAAAGGAAGTCTTTTTTAAACAGTCACAGGTGTGCTGTTGATGAACTGGAAAAATACCAACGTTATCAATAAGTTTAGGAGATTCCTGCAAAGAAGAGTACAGGCCGAAGGGGAAGAACTGAGAGGGGAACCGCCCTGTCCTCTCACTGTCGTTATGTCTCAACCCACATGTCATCAATATGATCTGTCTTGCACAAGTGTTTCTTAAGAAGTTCTGAGTTGTTTAATCAGCGGTGTGTCAGAGAGTTTGTCCCTACATGGTAAACGTCTGCAGCTCCACCTGTCAGAAGGTGTGGCCAATCAGCTTCCTTTAAAACGACTGCTTCTGTCCTGCTGGGCCCAGAGATCAGGGGCTTCCTCCGACTCAGCAACCTGCAGACTGTCCTCAGAGACCGCCATCACATCCAGCAACCATCCAGCCAGCCGACCAATCACAGCAGGCAGACATCTCTGGGCCATCCAGCCAGCCGACCAATCACAGCAGGCAGACATCTCTGGGCTATCCAGCCAGCCGACCAATCACAGCAGGCAGACATCTCTGGGCCATCCAGCCAGCCGACCAATCACAGCAGGCAGACGCTTCTGGGCCATCCAGCCAGCCGACCAATCACAGCAGGCAGATCTCCGAGCCTCTCGCCAGGTCTGAACTCTCTGCTTTCTATAAAAAACAATTTCACAGAATTTTCCTGTGTTTTTAGACTGTTACTAGACTTTAAATGTACGTCAAAGAACATGAAAAATCTGTAACTGTGAATAACCGTAACATTTCCATTTTTTTTTGTTAAAGAAAATTAATTGTTTAGCACTCTCTGCTTGCTTTAACTAACACAGTTAAGAATTTTCCTGCAAAAAAAATGGAAAAAACCTGATTTTGATACACCCTCTTTGGTTGGAGACAGGGGCAGCAGGTCATCTGCAAACAGGAGACATTTAACTTCTGAATCGGTGAGGCTGACGCCTGGCGCTGCAGATTCTTCTAATTCCCTCGCCAGGCCGTCAATGTGAATGTTAAAGATGCTAACGCTCACTCTAGTCTCCTCGCTCAGCCACTCCCTCACTGACATCACTCATTAATACACCTGGCATGACCTCCCTGGCTATTCAGGTAACAAGGAGACGCCCAGAGATACTCAATGAGTGACGACTGCTCAGGATATTAATACTAGACCAGTTTCAAAGATAGTTGAGACACTAAAACATGGGGAAATAGTTGCATAGAGAACGATGTTACCCTTTAATGTTGAACATGTCCCGTGTGTGTGTTTGTGTCTTCTGTGTTCCAGGTTAGTTTGTCAGGATGACTTCCTGTGTGTTTTCCCTCTTCTTCCTGCTCTCCCTGTGTTCCTCCATCACTGCCGACGGTCCCACCGGACTCAAAGTCAGAATCACCGACAGAGCGCCGGAGTTCTGTAAGATCTGCTTTGAGAAGCATGCACCGATTCATCCCTCTGTAATTAACATAATGTTAAAGGCGCCCTGCCACACGTATGTCATGACGTTGTGGTGACGTCTGAAGTTCTACCGTGGACTCTGTAACCATGGTTACCTTGTTTCAAGCCATTCTAGCGTGGTGTAGAAAGCCTGCAGAAAGACTCGGCTCCATTTGTGCCAGTTCTCAGTGCTTGACTCTGATTGGCTAACAGCTAGCCAATGAGAGCCTGGCTTTCAGCATCCTTTACCCAGCTCAACTGGGCGAGCTCATGAATAGTAATGAGCTCATGAATAGTAATGAGCTCATGAATAGTAATGAGCTCAGGCAACACCACATCAGACTGACCAGCTTTTGGAATCGGCCTGATTTCTCCTCTTATTTCTCTCCAGTGACTAGAGCTGACAGAGGAGGTAGCAGTTCATCTACACATTCAGAGACTACATTACCCAGAACACCACAGAGGAGGTAGCAGTTCATCTACACATTCAGAGACTACATTACCCAGAACACCACAGAGGAGGTAGCAGTTCATCTACACATTCACATTCAGAGACTACATTACCCAGAACACCACAGAGGAGGGAGCAGTTCATCTACACATTCAGAGACTACATTACCCAGAACACCACAGAGGAGGGAGCAGTTCATCTACACATTCAGAGACTACATTACCCAGAACACCACAGAGGAGGTAGCAGTTAATCTACACATTCCCCACATAACACACACATATGGACCGTACACATTTTGTGTTTTAGTGACTTCATGAAACTTTCATTAATTGAAACAAAATGGAAAACAAATCTAAAATGAAGATGAAGAAATTGCAGCGGCATATGAAAGATGACATTTATTTTATTATCTAGAGACGTGTGTGTGTGTGTGTGTGTGTGTGCGTGTGTGCGTGCGTGCGTGCGTGTGTGTGTGCGTGCGTGTGTGTGTGTGTTCTGTGTTTTCACTGGACTAGTATTTGTGTTTTTGCAGTGAAAGATTTCGGTCTGAAGTATTTGAGGACGCTGGTTAACAGACCATTTGAGGATTTACAGTTGTTCACGTGCAACATTAAAAGGTCAAATTACCTTATTATTATTATTATTATTATTATTATTATTATTAATTATGATTATTATTATTATTATTATTGTTATTGTTATTATTATTCCCCCTTTTTTAAATGATTTCTTCATTTATATTTATATTTTCTCATTTATAGTTTTTATATGATTATCTTTAGTTTCTTTGTTTTTAATGATTGCATTATATATATATATATATATATATATATATATATATATATATATATATTGTGTTTGCTCCTCCGCAGGTTGACATTGACTCATGTGGACGTGCACCGTGATAAGATCAGTGTCCGGTTCCAGCCGGGTTCAGGTCTTCAGTTTGAGTTCAGGGAGCTGAGCTTCACTGCAGAAATCGAAGGAGGAACCAATCGTTGCTTGTTTAATATCTTTCAGTACGTATGAACCCACAGTTTATATTCCATGTGTCAGGAACAACATCATCTTACAAGTTCAAATTGATTCATAATTAATGATCATTAAAGGTGCTCTAAGTGATGTCACAAGGGAGTCTTTTTGTGGTTGTTACGGGCCAAAATCCTTGATTATGTGGCACGTTTTCTAAAAAGATGTGATGGAATATGCAGGATATTTATGCTATTTTATGCGATGAAATTGCGGGAACTTGCAAAAATTGCGGTTTTGATGACATTCTGTCACTTCATAACGTTCCCATGGCAACAGGGGAAAATGGCTGCTCTTGTGTGAAGTAAACAACATTTTTCATCTTCCTGCTGAGATATATGCGACTTTATTGCAACAAAAATGCGGGGATTATGAAATCATGCAAGCCCCGCATATTTTGCGCGAAAATCGGCAATTTATGCGGCGAAAGTGCGGCGTATTTGAAAAGATGCGCCCCCCCCCGCATTAATATGCAGACTTTGGCTGATTATGCATTGAATATCTGCTAGCTGCCTGTCCCCTGAACACACTGTAAAAAACATGCTGAAAAATGAAGTTTATGACAAACAAACCCCCCCACATGTGTTTTCAGAGGAACGGCTGTTGTAACAGGAGAAGGTCTTGGCGTCACCATCGGAGTGAGACTGCTCCAAAACAAAGGACGTCTGAGTCTGGAGATACCGTCTGGAGATGACTACTGTAAGACCCACGGTGACAGGATCCGTGTGGATAACCTGGGGTAAAACAACCAATCAGCTGAGTCTTTAGTTCTGGGGAGCGTGAATGATAAACTATATTTCATTGATTGATTGATTGATCAGATGTTCTCGTTGTGTTTCAGGTCTGTGCTGAACGCTGCTCTCACAGGAATGTTGAAGTTAATGTTCACCTCCCAGGTTTGTTCCCCCTTCAGTCTTTACCAGAACCCAACCGGGTCAATGAGTCCTGAACCTGCAGGTTTAGGTGCAGACTGTGATAACAACATGTCTGTTTGTCTCTCTGTCTGTCTGTCTGTGTGTGTGTCTGTCTGTCTGTCTGTGTGTCTGTCTGTGTGTCTGTGTGTCTGTCTGTCTGTCTGTCTGTGTGTCTGTCTGTCTGCAGTTCTGTCCTGCTGTTAAGGATCTTGTTGTCCCTGATGTAAACACCATGTTGGCGGGTCTCTCCATGACGACGATTTTGAGCAAAGTCGACAAAATCAACCTCGACTACTCTCTGAGCGGAAACGTCGCGGTGACGTCCAACAGCCTTGACGCGCCTTTCACAGTAAGAGACAGACATGTTAAAGGGGTGATAGAATGATTATATGGGGTATTTCACACAGTTCCTTAAGGTCTCCTAACAGGGTCTGTAACGTGACCCGGGTGCTGTTCTCTTCTCCCTAATGCAACCCTGTGAAATAGCCCTAGAATGATACGAGAGGTTTTCTCCCTTATATGGTCTGCTCATGAATATTTAGATGAGCTAGATGGGGGGGTGGGGAGGGGTGGGGAGGGGGGTCGGGGGGGGGGGGCAACAGAGTCGGGTATGGCTGCAGCCTGGAGCCCAGGCATTAGACGGGAGGCATGATATGTCCTATTCTCATGTATTTACCCAGCAAACTGTCCTTATTGAACTATGACAAGGTAAACTCAGTTTTGCATTATATCACCCCTGTAAACTCTCTCATTCCATAAAAATGTTCACAATATAATTAGGCTACAGCACAAAATAAGAATGTTTTCCGACATGCATCGGACTCAGTGTGCAAGGTTTCTGTGTAAAATGTGTCTTTCACTTGAGTATTTCCATATTCTGCTACTTTCTTGTCTGTGTTTCAGGGTGTGGTGTACCACGGTGACACGAGGCCTGCTTCACCAGCAGCAGGCGCAGTGCCGGTGTTCACAGAAAGTAACCGGATGACTTACGTGAGCGTCTCTGAAGACCTGTTTAAAAGCGCCGGCCAGGGGCTCTACGACCACGGGCCTTTTGAACTGACCGTTCCAGAGGTGAGAACAGCTGAAAAACACCTGACACCTCGTCAAAGAGTAACTCTGAGTCTACGTGACTGTCAGTATTAAAGGAGAACGCTGCAGGCAGGCAGACCGGTTTGGGATATATCGGAGAAGAAAGATGCTCCTCCTCTCACCACCTCCTCTCTTCTCCCCTTAACAGATTAATATTATTGTTAATTCTTTGCTGAGAACGTTGGGATTGCCTAAGGTGAGCAGAAACACACCGTTTCTATAACAAAGTATGAACATGTTCCAGCTGGTCGCCGATAATACATGTCTGAACACATTGTTTTGTGTCTCTTCACGATGCTGTCTGTGTAACGACTGAAGGGTCCTGTTGAAGTTCAGCTCACTGGCGTGCCAGTCATCAAAATCAACAAGGATGGAGTATCTGTCAACGTGAAGGCCAGCGCCCAATCACAGACCCGACCGCCGCCTCCGCCTCTCGCCGTGGTGAGCACACTTACACACAACCAGTATCAGTATCACAGTTATCAGTGATAGTCACCTGTACAACCAGTATCAGTATCACAGTATTATATATATATATATATATATATATATATATATATAGATATATATATATATATAGATAGATAGATAGATAGATAGATAGATAGATAGATAGATAGATAGATAGTCGCCTGTACATCCATCAGGAGCTGCTGACACTGTTTCTGTCCGCTACATTTGTGATGTTCCTCAGACGTCAGACTAACTGACCAATCACAGACTCACACTCTTTAAAAATCAAACCGTCTGTCTCCTCCAGGAGTGTCAGTTTGGGATAAAGGTCAATTTGAATGGACGCCGTCTGATTCTTCAGTCTCTAAGCTTCTCCAAGTAAACACTCTCACATTTATCATATCGTATTGGACTGTAGTATTCCATGAGTACTCACTCTGTGTGTCTCTCTGTGTGTGTGTGTGTGTGTGTGTGTGTGTGTGTGTGTGTGTGTGTGTGTGTGTGTGTGTGTGTGTGTGTGTGTGTGTGTGTGTGTGTGCGTGTGTGTGTGTGTCTGTCACTAAAACGTTTTCAGGTGTGATGCCAAACCTGGAACCAGAAAGGGTCAATCTTTGGTAAGAAAGCGTGTCTGTTTACTCTTTCATCGTCTGTTTTCTGTCGCCTTCTGTTTGGGCCAAAGTCGCGTCTGATGCTGGCTGTCCACAGCGCCGGTCCGGTCCCGGTTGGCGCCCTCTGCTGCAGCAGCTTGAAAGTGATAAATGGATAAACCAAAAATAATTGAACAATAACAAGCCTCTGTCTCCTCACGTGACCCGGCCCTGACCGCGGCCGCCTCTTGCGGTGCCGACATTGTTTCTCACCAAGGCCTGCGCAGCATTCAAGCGCTATGATTGGCCAGGCAGCTGTGCTTGCTCGAGGTACAGAAACCAGACGGGATCAGGTCACATCAGGACGACAGAAATGTTTGGTCACATGACAATTTTGGCCCAAATGGAGCCCCATACATTCACCACCAGGGACAGAGTAATAAAACCAGTAATTATTGTATGTGTGTGTGTGTGTGTGTGTGTGTGTGTGTGTGTGTGTGTGTGTGTGTGTGTGTGTGTGTGTGTGTGTGTGTGTGTGTGTGTGTGTGTGTGTGTGTGTGCAGGCGGGACTTGTTGAAGGCATAATTAAGAGTAAGTACTAATACACTTAAACTCATTTAAAGGTGATACTATACTTTTTTCTTGATTTTTATATGCACGTTGTCGTTTTGCTAATTGTATTTTATTTTATTTTATTTCACTTCTCTGTTGTTATGTAATGATTGTTTTCATCTCAAGATGTTTATCCTAATAAACAAATTTGAATATACTGTATGTACGTTAATCTGCATCTGTGTGTGTGTGTGTGTGTGTGTGTGTGTGTGTGTGTGTGTGTGTGTGTGTGTGTGTGTGTGTGTGTGTGTGTGTGTGTGTAGTCATGTTTACAAAGGGAATCCTGATTCCTCCCACTGATGGACTGGACTTCACTCAGACAAAGATCGACTATTATCCTGTGAGTGTTTCTGTAAAACTTGATAATACTACATACTACACTATGATACTGCACTGTGTTATAACTGAGACTGCCCCCCCCCCCCCCCCCCCCCCCCGAAAAACTCCCCCAGAAGTGGTTTGTTCAGCATCACTCTGTCCTATATTGAGGTTTCTAGTGACGGCGCCCTGTAGTGGCCGCAGTAGAAACTAACAGGACAAAACTCACTCAAAAAGCCATCTCACAAAATTACATTTCAGACATTTATTTGCTATTTTTAATCATATATCACACTTATATATATATATATATATATATATATATATATATATATATATATATATATATATATATATATATATTTACTTTGTGAATTAATTTCAAACACAGAAACAACTCGTACTACACATCACAAGTTAAGGTTTGTTTTCTAAAAGAGATTTGAGGAATTTCAAAAAGCAAACATCAACGTTTTCAGCTTTAGCCCCAAATTATGTCTTGAAACGTGTTATTTAAACGTGTTATTTAAACGTGGGTCAGAAAGCTGAGTTAGTTCTGACCCTTGTGATGTGAAACACACGGGGATCAGTTAGAAAATACCTTTAAAAGGTGAATTTAAGTAGATGTGTGAAGATGCTCTTAGACCTCAGAGGGTTGACGCGTTGTGTGTTTGCAGGGCTACTTTGTGGTCGGGGGGGACCTGCACCTCACCGGGTAGTGATGTCATCCATCCATCTTCACCCGCTGGCCCCGGGGTCGGGTCACGGTGCAGCAGCTTCGGTCAGGGACTCCATTACCTGCAGCCTCGCTGATGTGTTTATTAGCGGCCGAGCAGCAACGCTGCTGTTCAGGTGTGAAAGGCCCGTAATCTATGTTGTTGTTGTGGTTCTTTTTCTAAGCAGCGACCAGTTACGACTGCCCCCCCTCTCTCATTTCTAACCAATCACATAATTCGTCCCGCCCCGGCTGGTAGGCTACTGACCCAGGTCGTTGTAACTCACATTGAAATGGACCCTGCTCTACCCGGATCCATCCCGGGTAGATGGAGGAGGGGTACCACCTGGGTCTAACCCTGGCTACGCTGTGTGCACAGTGAAGAAACCTGTAACCTTTGTTTTACAGACATCAGTATTCAGTCAGAACCAAAGTCAAATGTAATAATAACAATAATAAGGAAAGAAGTAACAAACACAACAGGGCCGTTGTTGGTGCTCGGTCCCTAATAATAAGGACATTAAAGACAGAAAGAGCTTCTGTGACCCTGTTCTTCTATTCTGTGACTCTCATGTCAGACTGCTGCAGCTGTGATTCTGTAACAGTCCAGCAATGTTCTGGTCCAAGGTGTGTCCTGCATTCTTTATTCTTTCTCTGCAATAAACAGCTTCAGCATCACTGCCTCTCGTGTTTCTGTCTGATACGCAGCACAGACCTGAGCAGAAGCAACCAATCAGAGCACAGCTTACCTCTGAAGACTGACAGCGTACATTAATAAAAATATCACTTTTCATGACTTTTTGACATACTATACTATGACTTTTTATGCTGCTGCATAAAATCAGAAATGTGGAGGAATTCATATTTTTGGGTGTTTTTTTGGATCAGACTCTTAGCTTTAAATAAATGTAACCTCACAAATTGATAGACATTTATTGATCCTTTCGGAAATTCATCTTGCACCTTACAGCTCGTCAGATAGACAGACAGACAACAGGACCCCCCCCCCCCCCCCACACACACACACACACACACACACCAACAACAATACACGACACCAAGTATCTTTACGTTATAAAATAGTAAGGTGCAGTATCATCAGTGACTTTTTAATATTATACCAATGTGCAGTATTATCACACAGAGAGGATCAAGTTATTTCCCCTAACTTATTCAGTAGTGTGATGCTGGTAGGGATGAGTGATTGGGGGCCTGGGGGGCCCGTGAGGACGGCAGCCTACAGTACATCTCCTCCTCATACGCTGGAATAGCGGATGTAACCCGCCAACGCTAACTGCTCGTCCTTTCCTCACCACACTCGTTTGGCAGATCGTGGTCAGAGAATTTAACTGATGTCCAGCAATCTCGCTGGCCATGTTAACTATCCTGTGTCATTTATTTTGGTTTGTCACTGATGAGGAGAAATACCAGGCAATGGAGCAGAAAGTTAAAATACTCTCAACAAAAGAGCGATAGATGAAATCTTGCATAAAAAGTATTTAGTTAATTTGCAAGGGTCAGGTTACCTCAATATGTGTTAATGTGGCTTCTCCTCTCCTCCGTCCCTGTCACTGTGTACATCCCTTGCCATGCCTGTTTTAAGTCATTACCCCGCATGTTTGCCTCCATCTCTAGTTTATATTTATGCTTACACATATTGGTTACATGCTTTGAATGAAGAAGGTCTCGTACCATCGAGGCGTCCGATACCTACTTAGATGATTCTTCTACAGTTTGTGGACAGCTGGACTCGTTTTAAATGTTTATTTTCGTCTCTATCTGTGAACACATCTCTCTGTTGATGCTGTTTTATTTATACTTACTGGCAATGTCGATCTGAAACAATAACAATAAAGTTTTTTTAAAAGAGTTGTTCCTGATTGGCTCAACGTGCTTCTACGTCATCGTTAAGCGGCCAATCAGATCGCTCGTGGTGCCGCGGACATTTGAAAACAGAAATGGCGGACGTTGGAGCGTAAGTCTGACATGTAGCGCTTTATATTCACATTTAACGTTTTATATTCACATTTAACGCTTTATATTCACATTTAACGTTTTATATTCACATTTAACGCTTTATATTCACATTTAACGCTTTATATTCACATTTAACGTTTTATATTCACATTTAACGCTTTATATTCACATTTAACGCTTTATATTCACATTTAACGTTTGACTGCGACTCGGCCGGAGGGTTTGATGTTTAACGTTCACACTAACGGTAACGGTGGAAACGGCTGAAAACACGAGAGTTATTAACGACGACGTTATTAAGTTAACGGAGACGTTATGAAGTTAACGGAGACGTTATGAAGTTAACGGAGACGTTATGATGTTAACGGAGACGTTATGAAGCTAACGGAGACGTTATGAAGCTAACGGAGACGTTATGAAGTTAACGGAGACGTTATGAAGCTAACGGAGACGTTATGAAGTTAACGGAGACGTTATGAAGCTAACGGAGACGTTATTAAGTTAACGGAGACGTTATGAAGCTAACGGAGACGTTATGAAGTTAACGGAGACGTTATGAAGTTAACGGAGACGTTATTAGCTGACGTCACTAACGGCTGTTAATGATCTGTTGTTAATGTTTTCAGTCTGAGTAAATGAACAGTGATGGGAATGTATTCAGAGTACTTACTGCAGTATAAAGTACTTCTACCACACTAACAACTAGCTACTTCTGGAGATACAGGAAGTAACTAAAGCTGTCAGACTAATGTAACGCTACTGGAGTAAGAAGTACGATATTAACCTGTGATGTGTAATGGAGTACAAGTAGCAAGGATACTCAAGTAAAGTACACTACTTACGTTACTAATTGAGTAAATGTACTTAGTTACATCCCACAGCTGAGAAATAAACCGTGTTGTTAACATGAAGGTGTGTGTGTGTGTGTGTGTGTGTGTGTGTGTGTGTGTGTGTGTGTGTGTGTGTGTGTCTCTGTGTGTGTGTGTGTGTGTGTGTGTGTGTGTGTCTCTCTGTGTGTGTGTGTGTGTGTGTGTGTGTGTGTGTGTCTCTGTGTGTGTGTGTGTGTGTGTGTGTGTGTCTCTGTGTGTGTGTGTGTGTGTGTGTGTGTGTGTGTGTGTGTGTGTGTCTCTCTGTGTGTGTGTGTGTGTGTGTGTGTGTGTGTGTGTGTGTGTGTCTCTGTGTGTGTGTGTGTGTGTGTGTGTCTCTGTGTGTGTGTGTGTGTGTGTGTGTGTGTGTGTGTGTGTGTCTCTCTGTGTGTGTGTGTGTGTGTGTGTGTCTCAGTGTGCTGCAGCTGTGTGATCCGTCTCTCCTGGATCTCCGTGGAGACTCTGAGTCCGACTGTTGTGAAGCAGCCAGGATGGTTCTCCACCTGACGGTCAGTCCACCTCCTGCACTCATGTTCCACTGGAGGACGTCTAGCAGGACCTCAGTGTAGATTTACTCTGCTGTGTGTGTGTGTGTGTGTGTGTGTGTGTGTGTGTGTGTGTGTGTGTGTGTGTGTGTGTGTGTGTGTGTGTGTGCGCGTGTGCGCGTGTGTGTGTGCGTGTAGGACAGCCGTCGTGTCCAGAAGATTCTGGGTCGTCAGCTGTTTGTTCTGGACTCCATGATGTCTCTACTGGAGGGTCTGGAGTCTGCCGAGCAACTGCTGACACAACCCTGCCCCCCCCAACCTGGTATACACACACACACACACACACACACACACACACACACACACACACACTAAAGATGAAAGTTCATGTCAGATTTATTATTATTTAAATGATGACAGTTAGCAGCAGCTCCCTATTTGGACCCAGCACGGCACCAGAACCCTGGTTCAGCAGTTGTGTGTGTTGTGTCTTGGATTTATCATTATTTAAACACATATCTTAGTATAAAATTACTTTTAAATGTGTTTTTGTATGCATGTTATTATATTGACATGACGTGTTCAGGTTGTTAGCCACTTTTCAGTCTGATGAAAATCTTTAAACTGACTTTTGTTGATCTGAACTATTTCCATAAAATATGAGATCGTATTCTGAACGAGCCGCTATGATGAGTGGCCAGACCCACGTGACACGTTCGTCCAATCAGCGTCCCCGGTCCCTCCACTTTGTAGTGAAGATGGCGCCCGTTTAGTGCGAGTAGGGTCCATCGTTCCACACTGAACTTTGTGACTGTTTTTAGGGGCTCATCCGGGTACTTTCAGTGTTTATCTCCACGATATACTTCAAACTACGAGTTTGAAGTGTGACAGTAGGCGGTTTGAGACACAGCCACAGACCAAGCCCCCAGGAGGAGCGCCAAGTCTAAAAGCCACCGTGGGCCTAGCGGATAGCGGTGGTACTGCCCCCCCCACGGCCCAGAAAGACTTTTCACATAGACTTTACATGGTGAAAGAAACGTCTATATTTCAGCGAATAATTAGTTTCAGGGTATATAAACTTACCAGTCCGAACACTTAAAGGTTCCTTGTTTAAAGTGTCATGTTTTTAACATTTTTAACATTCACTAGTAGCGAATCCAGAATTATTAAATTAGAAATGATGAACGTGCATAATGGACGCGAGCAGACCCGCGGGATTGCGCCGCCCGGTCACATGACTGTTCTCCCGAGGTCACGTAGCTGTAATAAATAATAGCGCTAGCTGATGGTTGTAATTCACCATGTGTTATATGAATACGTCCATGGTATTATCTTATTAAGTTATGATACATCCGAGGGATGTGTGTGTTTATAAAGCCTGTTACATGTATGTAACGTCATTAGCGTTTCCCAAACTGGCGGGGCTATCGGCTAGCTAGCTAGTTGCTAACATCAGGGGTGCTAGCTATATGCTACACAACGTTACTACAGACATATGATTACATTGTCTTGGCTCTCTCTTATGATACACCCGAGGGCTGTATGCTGTAAAGCTTGTAACGTGGATGAAGGATGAAGCCATGGATGAGCTTTGCTCAGTAAACTACAGGCTAACTGCTAGCGCTAGTTAGTAGCTAGGTAGCTAGCTAGTAGCACGACGTAATTATTAAATCTCCTTGGTTGTCTAGCTAAATACATCCATCGTTTATTTAGCTAAGCATGTAAACGATCGGGAACAACGAAAACACAATATTCAACGTTAGTGAATGTTTTAGACAATGAAAACGGCGAGTTCATGAGTTCGCCGTTTGTAAGAGACACGAGAGAGAAGCTCATGAACGAGCATGTTGTTACCGGTTGCTAAGACAACGCAAACAAATTGTTGCTAGTGCGCATGTCCATCGTGACGTCATGGGCCAAGAATGCGGAAGATCCGAGCTCCGTGTTGTCTTAATGCGCTTTTGAGCAACTCTCATTGGAACGTACGGGGCTTCCCGCCGAACGCTGTATCCACTTCTCTTAATACATCCGTGCCACAGACATAAGATCAGTGTAGCAGAAGTAAGGGTGCTCAGTGTGGACAAATATCAGAAGTGAGTGTAACCATACAGCCAGGTAATAAACACGGTGCAGGGCCGTAGAAGTATTGAGGTCATTTAGTTCTCTAGATCATTGTGGAGGTGGTGGCTCAGGTGAGCAGGCAGGGAGGGACTGATTGTCACAGCTGTAGCAAGTTGTCTAATCATGCTCTCCCTTTTAAAAAAAGCAGTAGCGAGCCGCAGCTGAGATGACAAATGCCCAACTTTGGGTCAGTTTTCTGTCTTTTTGGTTCGGTGCTCAACTAGCCAGATGTTTTGTGAACCTAAAATTGATATGCGGCCGGATCAACATTTGCGAGGGGCCGCATTTGGTCCGCGGGCCTTGAGTTTGACACGTGTGCTCTAGATGACCTTGTTGTGTTGATGCTCATACCGTCTTCTTGTTTCTGTTCTTTGTCCTTTTCGTGTTCAGACGGCGGCGCTCGGCGGCGCTGGAAGGCCCTGAAGGCGGAGAACAGGTCGGTGGTGGAGGACACGGAGACTCTGCTCACATCTCTGCAGGACAGAAAACAGCAGATCCAGGACAGAAGACACACACTCACACAGCTGGTTCAACAGCTGCACAGCAGGGTACACACACACACACACACACACACACACACACACACACACACACACACACACACACACACACACACTGACAGACAACATATAACTACCAACCACTCTGAAAACGACCTCCATCTAAATCAAATTGAATGTGAAGTAATAACGGTCTCATCCTCTCGTCGTCTCTTTCAGAAGCAGCAGAGTAAACAGCTGGAGGAGTCTCTGCAGAAGGCCCACAATGCATTGCAGTCCTGTGATCTCCAGCTGATCCAGCTGAAGGCGGAGTCAGAGGTGGTGCTCGGTCAGCTGATGATCTGGCAGCGAATCAGAGACGAGTGAGTGTCTAGTGTAATTTAAAAAACGCCAATAAATTGACAGAAATATTGGAAAATAATTGACAAAAACGTTGATAAGTGTCGAACACACAACAACAGAACAACACGAGGTTGCAGCTCGACGGGAAGACAACACACGGGTAAATAAACGCGTTGCTACGTGTCGGCGGGGCGGAACGTGGCCCTGCGTAGTTGTATATACGCGGAGATACGGCACGCCTCGTGTGATATTAAAGTCAACAAGTTCCCAACAGTAAAAACACTTTTTCATCTGTGAAATGTTTCCTGGTTGCTTAGTTTGGAATTTCTTTGGCATGAACATCCGAAAGTCTTAACAGTCAGAACGGTCAGATGTCAGTCCCAGGATGACAGCCGGCGGCACAGACGCATCTCACCAGCCAATGGCGCCATCTACGTATATATATCTATGTGACTTCCCCCCTGGCTGGCTCCTTCTGATTGGTCACTGACTCCTGTTCTTCCTGTCAGGCTGCAGGCGTACGTCTCCGCCTCACAGGACATCATGCAGATCAGCCTGCTGTCCTTCAACCAATCAGAGCTGTGTGTGGAGCTGAGGCCACGCCCCTCCTCTCACCTGTCGTCCAATGAGCTGGAGCCACTCAGGCTGTCCATCACCTGGAGCCATGACGACCGCTTCACACTGCAGGTAACATCCTCAATAACGTGACCTAACCTTCTTAAAGAGACAGCTGAACATTTACTGTGGAGATGGAGCTGGACATGAGAGACTATCTTAAAGTGTGTGTGTGTGTGTGTGTGTGTGTGTGTGTGTGTGTGTGTGTGTGTGTGTGTGTGTGTGTGTGTGTGTGTGTGTGTGTGTGTGTGTGTGTGTGTGTGTGTGTGTGTGTGTGTGTGTGTCTGTCTCTGTGTGTGTGTGTGTGTGTGTGTGTGTGTGTGTGTGTGTGTGTGTGTGTGTGTCTAGGTGACGGAGGGCCCGGGCGGTCTGGTGGAGGACGGCGTGTCAGGCCGGCGTTCTGCGCTGAGCGCCGCTCTGCTGGAGGTGATGCAGTCTTATATCGGCCAATCAGAGCTGCTGTCTGAGATCCAGAGACTCAGGTCCAGGTAAACCTCCACTTCCTGTTTGTTTTAAGGTCACAAACTGTCAGTTGGTGATGATTGAGCGAGACCTCTGACGGCTCTGATCAGACTGAAGTCTGTCAGATCAATAATCAATAATCTGACACTGCTGAGACTGACTTCACCTCCTCTGAACTCACTATAGTAGATATAATACTATATATCTATAGTATTATATCTACTATATCATCTATAGTAGATATAATACTATAGTATCTATAGTAGATATAATACTATATATCTATAGTATTATATCTACTATAGTATCTATAGTAGATATAATACTATAGATACTATAGTATTATATTTACTATCTCCTATAGATGCTATAGTAGATATAATACTATATATCTATAGTATATCTACTATAGTATCTATAGTAGATATAATACTATATCTACTATAGTATTATATTTACTATCTCCTATAGATGCTATAGTAGATATAATACTATAGTATCTATAGTAGATATAATACAGTAGATCCTGAATGTCACTTTTTGGGCTTCAAAACATCAACAGAAGACTTTTAGTTAACAGGAAACAGCCCCGAAATCACCATCACCAAACTACACCAGACTCCATGTAAATAATCAGGACTTTTAGTGTGTATAGAGCCAGACTCCATGTAAATAATCACTACTTTTAGTGTGTATAGAGCCAGACTTCATGTAAATAATCACTACTTTTAGCGTGTATAGAGCCAGACTCCATGTAAATAATCACTACTTTTAGCGTGTATAGAGCCAGACTCCATGTAAATAATCACTACTTTTAGTGTGTATAGAGCCAGACTCCATGTAAATAATCACTACTTTTAGTGTGTATAGAGCCAGACTTCATGTAAATAATCAGGACTTTTAGCGTGTATAGAGCCAGACTCCATGTAAATAATCACTACTTTTAGTGTGTATAGAGCCAGACTTCATGTAAATAATCACTACTTTTAGTGTGTATAGAGCCAGACTCCATGTAAATAATCAGGACTTTTAGTGTGTATAGAGCCAGACTCCATGTAAATAATCACTACTTTTAGTGTGTATAGAGCCAGACTTCATGTAAATAATCACTACTTTTAGCGTGTATAGAGCCAGACTCCATGTAAATAATCAGGACTTTTAGCGTGTATAGAGCCAGACTCCATGTAAATAATCACTACTTTTAGCGTGTATAGAGCCAGACTCCTTGTAAATAATCACTACTCTTAGCGTGTATAGAGCCAGACTCCATGTAAATAATCACTACTTTTAGCGTGTATAGAGCCAGACTCCATGTAAATAATCACTACTTTTAGCGTGTATAGAACCAGACTCCATGTAAATAATCAGGACTTTTAGCGTGTATAGAGCCAGACTCCATGTAAATAATCACTACTTTTAGTGTGTATAGAGCCAGACTCCATGTAAATAATCACTACTTTTAGCGTGTATAGAGCCAGACTCCATGTAAATAATCACTAGTTTTAGCGTGTATAGAGCCAGACTCCATGTAAATAATCACTACTTTTAGCGTGTATAGAGCCAGACTCCATGCAAATAATCAGGACTTTTAGCGTGTATAGAGCCAGACTCCATGTAAATAATCACTACTTTTAGCGTGTATAGAGCCAGACTCCATGCAAATAATCAGGACTTTTAGCATCGTAAAACACACTTCATTCAAAATAAAACTATGAAAAGCCAACGCACACACACATACACTACCGTATGTCTGTACTGGATGCTGATCTCCATCGTGTGTGTGTGTGTGTGTGTGTGTGTGTGTTTCCAGCTTTGCGATCGACTGGCGTCCGGCTCAGCGTGTTCTCGTCTACCTGAAGTCAGCGTTGTTGGTGTGCGAGCTGGAGGTGGACGAGGGATACCCGAGCAGCGGAGCAGCCCACCTGCTCTCCGTACGCAGGGACGGACAACCTCTGGACACGTCTGGACTCAAGGTAACCCCCCCCCCCCCACGCCATGTTTACTCATCTGGTACTACAGTACAACCACTAAAGAATCCTAACCAAAATATACTCCCAGTACCACCAGTAGAAGTTGTCATTATTAGGGCTGAGAAGTGTTTCAGTAACAGACTGAGATAATAAACACAGAATCTGCCCACGAAGACGTCTGCAGAATGTACACAAGGTCAGAGTAAACTCCCAACGTCAACACATCTCCCCCCCGAGCACTAAAACCTGCTGAAAACCACAGATGGGAAGTAACAAAGTACAAAGGCCTCGTTACTGTACTCAAGTAGATTTTCTCAGATATTTTTACTTTAGTTTACTATTTATTTCTGTCGACTTTTCACTGTTACTACTTACAACCCCAAATCAGAAAAAGTTGGGACAGTATGGAAAACACAAACAAAAAAAGAAAGTAGTGATTTCTAAATGTACTTTGACTTGTATTTCATTGCAGACAATACAACAGCACATAATCTAATGTGGTCCTCATGATTTTTATTGTTTTTGTTTAAAAAGAACAACCAAATTCCTATTTTGGTTCTTGCAACACATTTCAAAAAAAGTTGGACCAGTAAAGCATTTACCACTTTGTAATGTTTCCATTCCTTTTCACAACACTTAAAAGACGTTTAGGGACTGAAGACACCAAGTGATGAAGTGTTTCAGGTGTAATTTTGTTCCATTCTTGCTGCAAACAAGTCTTAAGGTGGGCAACAGTACGGGGTCTTCGTTGTCGCGTTTTGCGCTTCAAAATGCGCCCCACATTCTCTATTGGAGACAGGTCGGGACTGCAGGCAGGCCAGTCAAGTACCCGTATCCTCTTCCTCCGCAGCCAGGACTTTGTAATGTGTGCAGAATGTGGTTTTGCATTATCTTGTTGAAATATGCATGGACGTCCCTGGAAAAGATGTCTTCTTGAAGGCAGCATATTGTGCTCCAAAATCTCTATGTACTTTTCAGCATTAATGGTGCCATCACAGAAGTGCAAGTTACCTTTGCCAAGGGCACTGACACAACCCCATACCATGACAGACCCTGGCTTTTGGACTTGTTGCTGGTAACAGTCTGGATGATCCTTTTCTTCTTTGGTCCGGAGCACACGGCGTCCATTTCTCCCAAAAAATACCTGAAATACTGATTCATCTGACCACAGTACACGTTTCCACTGTGTGATGGTCCATCCCAGATCCCTCCGAACCCCCAGAGAAGTCGACGGCGCTTCTGGACACTGTTAACATAGGGCTTCCTTTTGGCACAGTACAGTTTTAACTGGCATTTGTGGATGTAACTACGTATTGTGGTACTTGACAAAGGTTTGCCAAAGTAGTCCTGAGCCCATGTGGTGATATCGCTTATAGATGAATGACGATTCTTGATGCAGTGTCGGCTGAGGGATCGGAGATCACGGTTGTTCAGCTTAGGCTTGCGCCCTTGTCCTTTACGCACTGAAATTCCTCCTCATTCCTTGAATCTTTTAATTATGTTATGCACTGTTGAAGGTGAAATAAGCAAATGTCTTCCTATCTTTCTTTGAGGAACATTGTTTTTAAACATTTCAATAATTTTCTCACGTATTTGTTGGCAAACTGGCGATCCTCGGCCCATCTTTGCTCCTAAAGGACTAGACCTTTCTTGGATGCTGCTTTTGTACCAAATCATAATTACAATCACCTGTTGACATCACCAGTTTCAAATCACATCATTATTTAACCAATTTACCTGATTACTAGCCCTAAATTGCTCCTGTCCCAACCTTTTTTGGAATGTGTTGCAGGTCTGAATGACAGGAAAGGATGTATATTTACAAATGAAATTAAGTTGACCAGACAAAACATGAAATATTTTGTGTTCACATTGTCTGCAATGAAATACAAGTCAAAGTACATTTAGAAATCACTACTTTCTTTTTTTGTGTTTTTCATACTGTCCCAACTTTTTCTGATTTGGGGTTGTAAATTTCTAACACGAATATCGTTACTTTCTGCTCCATATATTTTACTAAATTGGCTCGTTAGTTTATTTTCAAATAATTTCAGTGGAGTTCACGTTATTTTTGCATCATCAATACAGAATTCAATCTAATTGGATGGGAATATACTGTACGTTGCACTTGACGCACCACTACAAGACGACTCGACAGGTTCGGCTGCATTCATTCATTCACGGAAAATCCTTGCGGCTTGATGGTTGTAGCGTTAGCACATAGTAGTATGGAAGAATTGTGAAATTGACATATTTCATGTATTATTATTAGCACTCCATGTTGAGAGATTTACTGTCTGTCAGTTCATTTCTCCTCCGCTGCTGCCATCTAGTGGTTGCTAGTTGCAGCTCCTGTCTGTGATGTTTCGTCTTCAGGCCTATCCATGTCCACTGACGTTTCTC
>CM042441.1:816941-828010 GCA_023631565.1 Gymnocephalus cernua
CACGGTCTGACGCCGGTTGGCGGGCTCCAGGTCGCACCGTTGGATCTTCGTCATGTTTCTCAGGTTCCACTTGAAGGCGTCGAATTGTTCGTCGTTCATGTCCCGCAGGATGTTCAGAAGGACATCGTCGAGGTCAGCTGTCCTGTTCAGATCAGAGCACGCTTTCAGACGCAGCGGTGGAGTCTACGTGATACGCAGGTATGCGTATACCTGCGTGGGTATACTGCGTAGTATACCACTTACCACTTATATAATTATACCACTTAAAAATGCCCAATGACACGCAACAACATACTTTGTTATTATTTTGATATATTTTGAACTGTCAACTGTTTTTCTTCACTTGGATAAATAAAGAGATTCCACCATAAAAGTGTCTCCAAATGCAGAAAATAAAGATGCTGATGCCCCCCCCCCCAAAAAAAAAGGCAGATTCTGGCCCGTATATACATATATATATATATATATATATATATATATATATATATATATATATATATATGACAATACATTAGACTACATTTTGAAGCTTTTTGTCACTTTTCTTCTTGTTAAACAGCCAGGCGCTCCAGCAGAGAGAATACAGGAGCAGCAGCCGGGGGCTGGAGGAGAAACAGGAAGTGGTTTTTAACATTAAAGCAAGTAAACATGTTCTGGTACTATCACAAAATACACGTATGAACCTGATAATACTACATAACAGGTCACCTTTAACACAGTTATATTTTTACAGTAAGTTGAACCAGAAGTACTGCACATAAATACATATGAAGTGTACTTTCCTTGAGTATTTCCATGTTGTGCTGCTTTCTACTTGTACTCCATTACATCTCCGAGGGAAATATTGTACTTGTGCAAAGTAACGGAGTACTTCCAGTTTACTGTAGAGGACTATAGCGACTGACCAGTTGGTGTTTCTCAGAATAACAACAGGTTCTGCCCTGTTTTCTGTCTGCCAGGCTGATGTTCAGCAGCGTACCTGTGACTTTAACGTCCGTACCGGCTGCTACCTGTTCCTGTTTCTCTCACGCACTTCTTTTAAAGCAGCCACTGTGACGTTAACTTAACGGGTTAATCAAAGAGACAGAGAAGAGAAGGGAAATAACCTTCACTTTATCAGACTACAGGGTTCAACATCGCTTTTACTGTCGCCTGAATAGTAAACAGAGAAGGAATCTGAAAAAGGAACAGGAAACTCCCCCCCTCCCTCCTTTCTCTTCTTCCCGCCACTTTCTCTCTCGACAGCGTCTGTAAAGTGTTAGTGTTTCCAAAGTCAAACGAGTGAGAAGGATTCACGTTGTGATAACGTATGTTTACACAGAGCAGAGGAACTAAAAGCAGCAGATTAAGAAGAGACCGAAGAACAGAACGGAGACGCCTGCAACCATCAATCTCACGTTTAACAGTTATTATCAGCGTTTAAAGTTCATCAGCCTGTAACAGTTCATCAGCTGCAGGATGTCAGAGAAAGAGGAAGAAATGAAAAAGTAGTTTAAAATACTCACTGTGCTCCGGCCATCGTGGTGTCTGTCTTGTTTTCTTTCTCTTCTTCCTCTGTTGAAATGGCGAGGCGGGAGTTATAGAAGAAGACGTGGAGGAGGAAGAGGAGGGGCGTTTACCAGAAACTTTTTAGCTGCCTTCATCGTAAAATATCTAAATCAGATTTATTGGCCAGGTTTGTGTAAACTAACGAGGAATTTGTCTCTGGTTAATCTTTGCTCTCAAAGTACAAAACTAAACAGAAAGGACAGTAAGAATATAAAAAATACTGTTAAGTATACAGAATAACAATATAATAGAATTTACAAATTTTCAAAAAATATACAATAATAATTGAAGAGAGGGAAGGAATAATGCAACATCAGTCTAGTCTGAGATTTAAGATTTAAATATAAATATAGTGCAATTAGGACTGCAACTAACGATTATTTCATAGTCGATTAATCTGTTGATTACTTTCTGGATTAATGGGTGAGTTGTTTGGTCTCTAAATGTGGATCAGTGTTTCCCAAAAAGCCCAAGATGGCGTCGTCACATGTCTTGTTTAGTCCCCAACTCAAAGATCTTCAGCTTCCTGTCCCAGAGGAGAGACTAGAACATATTCACATTCATCAAGCTGACATCAGAGAAGTTTTACTTTTGTCTTAAAACAATTACTCAAACCGACTAATCGATTATCAAAAACAGTTTGGGTTTCTTTCAACCAAAATTGTTAAATAATAACGTGGATGGTTCCCTACAACCGTTACTCTTCACAAGTTAAATAAATGATCAGGTCACTACTTTCATTGAATTTGGGTGTTTAATTCAATTTTATAGCATTTGGAGAAAAATAATGAACGCTGAAAAGAGAAAATAGCTTCAAAAATGTCAAAACAAGCGCAGGAAAAATGTGATAAAAACATTGATAAGAAGTGACAAAAAAACGTATAAAAACTTTGGGGAAAAGCGACAGAAGTGTCCAAAATGACGACCACAACGTTGGAAGAAAAAGTAAATTTTGACCCAGAAAAATGAAAGTTGCACGGTCGTTAAACTATCGTGTCGTCATTTGACGGTTTTCAAAGTTCCTGTATCACAAATGTGGCTTTCTTTTCAACCAAATGTCCCAAAAATAACATGGATGGTGTGATGTCACGAGAGGCTGTGTCCTGTTACATCCCCCTGAGATGGCTGCAAGCACAGACAGCTGTGGCTCCATCTGCTGGTATGGTCGGGAACTCCCCCCCTCTATGGCCAATGTTCCCACGCAGCTGAGACAAATCAGGAGCTGATGAGCTGAAGGTTTTTTGAAGGGATAGAGACACACTGAGGGGGAATGTGTGGGTTGTGGGGAAAAAGTCTCCAAACTGGGCTGTCTGGAGGAGGAGAGCGCTGCACTTCCATTTCCATGAGGAATATAAGGAGTTGGAGATACTTACCTTTGGAAATACTCACCTTTGGGAATATTCACCTGTGGAAATACTTGAGAGACATCTGGAAGGACTTATTGCTGGGTTGGCCACTAGCTGCAACGTGGACTACAGTAAGGCTGGGAAAAAAACTGTTTATTTACCTGAGGGAGTGAGAATTATGATTTCAGATGCCGAAGAGACCTCCCTGAACTGTTGACCCTTAAAGAGCAACAAGATGTCAGAATTTTGTTATGTTTTCGTTAATTCCCAAGACCTTTAATAAAATCCTTGTGTTGTTTGAACCTGGTCTCCTTGCACTGCTTGAGCCATCCCGCTGAAAGCTGTGTAGCCTCTCGTGACGTCACAATGGTTCCATGGTCACTACTTTCGTGGTCTTACCGGGTGAAAATCTGTGATCATTCATGAACATATATTTCTCTGACTTTAACTATTAGTCAAGATAATTAATAATTTCTGCTTATTTTACAAAAAATAGGCATAATTTCATGTAAATTTGGTTCATCCACCATCAATTCCATAAAGAAGTGTAAAACTAGTGGTAATACGTTATGAAGTTGGCTAAAAAGATTGAAGTGATCATTTATAGGCTACTTTATGCGTTATAAACAGGCAATCCAAACCGGAGGGAGAATACAAGTTGCAAGTCGACGGGAAGTAGAGTTTAGATTCTCTGTCCGAACCCGATATTTTCCACCGCTATCCTCGGGCCCTTGATCCAGCATTTGTGTATTTTTAATCATTACTTTATTACGGTAGCCTTATTGGTTGGGGGAGAAAGCTCTGGCTCTCCATCTCCTCCCGTACCTCTGCTGCATGTCCTGACCTGAGTGAGAGGTGAACTGGTCTACGTGGTGTCTGCGGCGCTGTTGTCGGCCGGTACGTCAGCATGCAGACCGTGGTGAAGGACCGTATCCATCAGGTGATGGAGACCAGAAACTCTCCTCTATGGTTCCAGGGCTCTGATCTGTTATTACACTCTTCATCTGAGGAAGCTCTGGGTCCAGGTTTATGTTACGTTTCTTCATTCAGATCCATTTGATCCGTTCTGAATAAACCAACAACGCAGCGTCCTTGTTGCATTATTCATGAAGATAATTATAAACAGATTTCTGTAGTTCCAACAACTCTGAATTGTAGTTTATAACGTCAGTTATAACGGCCCACGTGTTAAAACATTGTCGGGTTAAATCGGGCTCATAGTTACAGTTAATGTGTCGGGCCGATGCAACGTGCTCGGGGTCGGGCTTGATTTTTTTTCTCAGCTCTAACGGTACGAGGGTTATTATTATTATTATTATTATTATTATTATTATTATTAACCCTCGTGTTGTCGTCCCGTTGATCTGCAACTTTTTTGCACTTTTTCAACGAATGTTTTCAAGATGAAGGAGAAGGGAACACTGTTGTCTTTCTGAAGGGAACGTCTCCTGGGATAAGCTTTAGGTCCAACGGTACTTCTGTTTCTGAGTGTGTATATCTGTCTTTATTCAGATATTAATCCTGTCAAACTCGAGCCCTAATCCGACCCCTCCCAGAGTTTGATCCGGCCCACATATCAATTTTTGTTCACAATAAATGTTTCGCGTAGCTAGCTTTTGTCGCTTTTCTGGTGTTTTTGCTGATTTGACAGATTTTTGGCGATGTTTTTTGATGCTTTTTGGGAATTGTTTTTAGACGTTTTTGGCCATTTAAAAAGTTTTGGGCCATTTTTTTTCAGAAGCTTTTGTGAATTTTTTACAACGTTTATGGTGATCAACCAAACATTTTAAAGTGCTCACAAATATAAACCAGCACCAACAAAAATGTAATTTAGTTTTTATTTTTAAGGCTTTTATTTTGTAAAACTGTCCCTGTAGTGTTACCCTGTGGCCACCAGGAGTCACTGTTTCCTGTGTCTGCTGTTAATTGTACAGGATGAGATGTAAAGTGACTGAGTGTGGCGGAGCGAGTGAGAGAGTGACGGTGAGCGGCCGTTGGACTAAAGTTGTGATGAAGTTTAATTTAAAGTTAAGTTTCAAAAGAAGCAGCGATCAAAAGAAAATGTGAATGAATGTCTGTAGGAGACGTTACATCAGAGCTGCTTCCATCCAATCAGATCATCACCTGAGGGCAAAGCCTCATTAAATATCCAGATAATAATAAGATATAAGTTAAGTGAGTTGTGATTGGTCCAGCTGCTGTGTGTCATAGTGATGAATATTAAACTCTAAACCAAATATACATTTAAAAATATGGAAGGTGTTCATCAATTCCCCTGTTATATGTGCTTTTTATTCACACAAATCAGAATATTGACACGTTTAGTTAATAAAAACAAGCAGCGAGTCTTTAGTTAATAATTCTTTTATTAGAGTTTCTTGTCTCATTATCTCCACCTGGTGGTCGGATCAAGAACATCAGAGTTACTGAGCTGGAACAGACTGCAGCAACTTACAGTTATAATGTCACTTTAATAACTTTAATTATTCATATTTAATTATTTTCAGGACCTTCAAGCTTTTAATGAATCAAAATAAACAACTTAGTTGATGGTTTAAAACTGAAATAAACTTTGTAGTCAGAATAAAATGGGACTTTAATACTCAGATTATTATATTTAAACCTGGTGTATTTCATGCATAGTACATAGTATATAGTACATAGTATATATTATATAGTACATAGTATATAGTATATATTGTAGTGACTGTTTGGGTCGTGCTGACATCAGCTGGAGACATTCAGGGAACAGAGGACAGAAGAAGAGATCAACACGTCCTCCTCCAGCTTCCTAAAGAAACAACTCCTCTCTGACGAGGGCTGTAGTCAAGACCACCTTTGTCGAGTCCAAGACCAGGACTAGTCAAGACCGAGTCCAAAAAAGCTTTAAGTCTGAGTCAAGACTGAGTCCAAATTGTGATTATGGCAGATCGGACTACCGCCCTGTCTCTGCCAGCGACATGCTTCCCCGTTGGGATGTGCCGGTGTGAGCGGTGCCTGGTGCTCACACTTAGAGCTGAGGCCAAACGGATCAATCTGGGTCCATCAGACCGGAGAATGTTGATTCTCAGTCTGAGAGTCCTGTAGATGATTTAAATGTGTCTTTAACTACAAAGGCGTCTGGACACTCTGCCATGAAGCTCAGATCGGTGGAGTGTTGCAGTGATTGTTGTCTTGATTGTTTCTCCACACAGGATCTCTGGAGCTCGGGGACCGGCCATCGCTCCGACAGCTCAGAACTCACAAGTCACAATAGTGTCTTCAAATAAACTACTAACTACACAAATGTCCGACAGCCCGGTATCCTGAAAGAAACTCTCCCAAATAGTAATGTCTCATTATTACACAGATTAAAGCCATCAGACCTTCCCACTTTGTCAAAGGCATGACCTGTCCTACTCTGCGTCTGATTGGCTAGCACTCGTTGCCTTCGTTGGTTGGGTTGGTGAGGTTTAGGCATGAGGAGTGAGATTGTTTAGGGTTAAGTGAAGAATATCAGGGTGAGCCAATCAGACGCAGAGTAGGAAGTGTCAAGCCTTCGCCATAGTAGGATGGCCTGATGTTGTCATTCTGCTTAATAATTAGCCATGTGCTTCTGTTTAGGAGAGTGTGTAGCATATTTTTGGAGAAACGGGTCTTTGGTGCAATGCCAGTTTGTTTATGTGGTACCTAGCTGTCGGACTAATGGACCTGCTGTCCAATGGGACCATTAGGAGCCGTTGGAGAGTCCTGGTTGTTCCAGACTTCTACCAGTCATGGAGGCCACTTTGCTCTGACACAATCGTGTGTCTGATCTCTGCAGGAAGGTCCTTCAGCCTCGTGGTCTGGTTTCTGTCAGCTGGGAGGCCGTCTAGAGACAGATGTGTGTCTGTCCAAGTGATGTCCAATCAGTTTAGTTTACCACAGCTGGACTCCAGTCACAGCACAGGGGGCTGAATACTCATGTCAATGTATTATCTCAATTTCTTCTTTTTGATATATCAGAAAACATTTCTAAAATTCAGATTTGTTTGTCATTATGGGATATTATATGTAGATTAATGAGAGAGAAATGTATTGATTTTAGCATGAAGCTGCAAATAGTAAAGCTCTGAATACTCTGAATACTCTATGTGACAAAGATTTATCTGATTGGTAGTTGTTAGTGACCACCACGGATGTAGTCTAGAATCTTCTCCAGTTTGGCGTTTATGGTGGTGATGTCAGGCAGAGTGAGGACTTTGTCAATAGCTGGGACGTTATTGTTCTCAAACTCCTTTTGACATTCGTCTCCATGGTGACTAAGAGGACACTCACACAAATATCCGTCGGTGTCCAGCAGCGGCTTGCAGTTCCCTCCGTTCTGACATGGGTTATTGTGGCAGGCAGGCGTGTTTCGGGAGTAATAGATGTTGAGTCTGTAACCCCATATGCCCACCATACAAGGATCGTATGTAGTCGACAGGACTTCTGGCTCTCGAACCCCATCATTCCTACTGGCGTACATCACTTTAACAAACTCTCTAAGGGGACGACCATCTACTTCATGACTGCATTCTGATATTTCATTTTTCATTGTATCACAAGTTGTTTTTTCGTTATAGTGCTCATCGCCTACCCAGACACGTATATATTTATTGTAGCACTTATCTATGTTGTTTTTTACTTGTTCTTTATTTATCTCCTCTGCTTTCAGAGTGTAGCCCACAGCGACAGTGATTGTACCCACAGGGATCTTTTTCATTTTATATAACACATGACTGGTATCTGTATCTGTGTTGTACACCAGCACCACCCAGTTGTACCAGAAGTACTTCTTATCCAGAAACTCTTTCACCTTAAGAGCGATGGCTCTTTGGTCGTCAGCACTGAGTCCTTTGCTGATCTTCACCACATCTTCCTCCACATACTTCATGTGGTTGTCCAGGCAGTAGTTCAGAGCTGATATCTGAGCTGTGGAGACGTCCTGGAACATCTGGGTGTGTTTGGTTTCTATACGTGATGAATTCAACCCGATCAGTTTCCAGTAGAACTGGTTCAGCACCATCCCCTGCCACAGCAAACGACTGAAATAGAGGTTATATTTGCCGATCTGTTTAACGTCGCATTTAAACTTCCTCCTCAGCAGGTCGTTGAGGTTTCCACTGAGAGACGTGTCTTTGACCGTCAGGTAATGGAAGAAGTTGGCCACACTGGCCTCAGTTACTGTGTTCTCATAGTAGTTGACGAATATCTCAGCCAGTCGGAGTTTGTCCTCTTCACTTTGTACCAACTGACTGTTCTGAAGAAGCTCACTGAACTTCTTCCAGGAGTTGAGGATGCGGACTTCGTCTTGAGAGTAGACGCTGGCGTAGTTAAACCATTCTACGTCTGTTGCCAGGTCTGAGATCTGGATGGAGATAGAGTCCAGCTTCCTGTTCACTTCAGCAATCCTGGTCAGCACCGGGTCATCCTGAGGGATGAAGATCAAGACCGCATTGACGAAAGACACAACCAGACCTCCGATGCCGGGCGCCAAACTGGCGATATTGGAGAGACTCTTCATCACAGATGCTAACCCTTCTATGCTGACAGTGAGGCCGCTGGTTACCACTGTAAACATTTTATCCACTTTCTCTCTGGTTTCGAAATCCAGGTCTCTCTTCACCCTGTGGGATGGGGAGACAACAGCGGAGGACGGGGGGTCATGTGACCGAGCTGAGGACGTCGTCCAGTAGAGAAGAAGGATCAACGAAGCCAACAGCATGGAGGGAGACAGCCGAGGGAACGCCATGACTGCAACACAGACAACACAGCATGGAGGAAATGTTAAGGTGGTTTTAACTAATCTGCTGAACTGGTGTTTATTTTCTCTGGCTCCTCACATTCAGACAGATTATAAGATTAAGACAACCTCGGCAGTTCAATCACAGAGGAGGTCAACGCTCCAGATTTAAAAATTCAACCTCGCCCACTTTGCTACTCTGGTCGTAAGCAAGATATGTATTTGGAGCGGCTGTGGCTCAGTTGTAGAGCGGATGCCTGCCAAGACACTGAACCCCCGAGCTGCCCCCAATGCTGCACCATCGGAGTGTAAATGTGTGTGAGTGTTTATCTGATGAGCAGGTGGCACCTGGTACGGCAGCCACAGTGTATGAATGTGTGTGAATGGTTCCTGTACTATGTAAAAGCGCTTTGAGTAGACTAGACTAGAAAGACTAGAAAAGCGCGTTATAAATCCAGTCCATTGAGTGTATATATAGTATATTGGGCTTGATTTATGAAAAAAGCAGAGCGGAGGATGTTTTTTGATCATGCACAACAGAACAAAACATGCAAGAATTAAATCCCCTTCCAATACCACCAATGCCCAAACACTTAAATATGGACTTTAATATCCAATGAAAAATTATCTCAAAATGAGAAATCACAGCGTGGTGTCAACATAAGACACAGCGTGTTCGAGCCGGAGAGAGGAGTTCACTTTGGGGCGAAAACAAAATACTTTCACCCAGGAAACGCTTGTTCATTCCTCGTGAGGGTTTTAATCCAAATCCGATCTGATTTCTTCTTAACAAGTCATTTTGGTGACTAAACTTAACTGTCATCGCCACATGAAGCTCACGTTTCCTGGCTAAACTCCACGGTCCTGAAAGGACCGTCAGCTGGCGGTGCCTGTACCCTGCAGATGGCTCACAGGGACGTCTTGGTGGCATTTTATCCTTCTATGGCACTAGACACTGTTCAGATTACAGCGCTTTACTTAGTTTACAATAATTCTATTTTAGGATATAATAATAATAATAATAATAATAATAGATTTTATTTGTAAAGCACTTTTCATAAAGAATCTCAAAGTGCTACAGAAACCACATTAAAAGTAAGGACAGGAAAAGGAAAGGGGAGGAGAAAGAAAGCAACTCCCAGACTATCTCAGTACAGTACAGAGTACAGGGTGGGAACAGGAAAATAAAACCTCGGCAACAAGCACATACAACACGACTCAACACATGACTTGCAACAGGGGAGGGGAATGGGGGGGTGGAGGTAACCCAGCACAGGCAAGCAGCCATCCGGTCCTGCAGCCGACAGATGGAATATACGGTGTATTGATAAAGAAGCATTATACAAGAAGTAGATATGACCAGACAATCTGATTGGTCAACTAGACATTTAGAACGTGTTCAAATCAGCCCCAACAGAACACCCGGAGCCATTTGAGCACCTGGAGCATAACTTAAAATATCACTCCGCCGTTTGTACTCATGTAGCCAAGTAATGCAGGAACCACCGTGGAACACACAAAGCTCTTCAACTAGTATATAAAGTGATTCATCGGATTAAACGACTCTGCAGTCAGCTTTTACGGGCATGCAGGAATCAGCTTTGCGAGTTCCCCTGCGAGAGCGCGTATGCCCTCCTCCGCTCCGAATTAGTGCACGAATAGTGATGTCTGCTTATGTGAAATGATATAATTTGCTCGTGGAGCATGTTTTGTTACGCTCGCGAGATATGACATAATCCAGACGGCATACTTTTCACTAATTTGTTTTTAAACCAAGACGTGGTCGTGTAAATGTATCCTCAGAGACGTGCATCGAGCTAAATGCTAACAAGTTTAGCAGGCATAAAGTTCTGTGTAGCTAGTCCCCCAACACCGTGTTCTCACTAGGCGTAATCATGTCACTTCATAACGTTCCCATGGCAACAGGGAAAATGGCTGCTCGTGTGTGAAGTAAACAACATTTTTCATCTTTCTGCTGAGATATATGTGACTTTTTGCAATGGAAATGCGAGATTATGAAATCATGCAAGCCCCGCGTATTTTGCGCGGAAATCGGCAATTTATGCGGCGAAAGTGCGGCGTATTTGAAAACATGCGCCCCCCCCCCCGCATAAATATGCTGACTTTGGCTGATTATGCGTTGACTTATGAGATCGCATAATCACGTTTTTCTGGAGGGAGTGAAAAAAAACATTTTGATCCAAACTGTTGAGAGGAAGGAACCCTGTGTTTCAGGACCTACGTTAGTATTAGTAGTATTAGGGCCAGTCTCTAAACTATCGTTTCTTTGAAAATCTTTCTTTATTCTGGAAATCTGCTTCCGTTGATCCAGACTACTGGAGTACTGACAGGGGAATAAACACAAATTACAGTGCTGTAGTAATATTTAATTAATATTTAAAATAATAATAATTAAATAATTAATTTTCCTA
>CM042441.1:828210-845710 GCA_023631565.1 Gymnocephalus cernua
GTTGTCAGACTCTTAGAATAATAATCTGAGTCTGTCAGCAGCAACAACAGAACTTTTAGTGGACTAACTGCTGCTGAACATTAGTCCTGTAGGGTTACATTACAGCCTGGTTCTGGTTTAATTCTGGACCAGTTTCAGAGACTGTTGTTCCATCAGACACAGAGACATGGAGACAGAGAGTCCAGGTTAGATAAAACCTAAAGTTACCCTTTAAAGTCTAAAACAACAAAGAAAAAATGGCCAAACATTCATTTAAAATATGGAAGGTGGTCGTCTAGTCCCACTTTATTACAATCAGAATATTCACACGTTTAATTAATAAAAACAGTGAGCGAGTCTTTAGTTAGTAATTATTTATTAGTTTCTTGTCTCATTATCTCCACCTGGTGGTCGGATCAACAACATCAGAGTTACTGAGCTGGAACAGACTGCAGCAACTCAACAGTTATAATGACAGAATATTGTATTTATAATTTTTTGGATGTTTAGAGCTTAAAGTTTCCTCTTTGATTAACCAGTTTCTGCAGGTTCTGTCTCACGCCGCTGAAGTAACGCTCGATGTCTTCCTTCTGCCTCGTGAATCTGTGATAATAAGCCTCAACGTATTCGTCAGAGTGTGATGGCCAATAACTAGACATGTAATACTCGGTGTTTGAATCATCATCCACCAGATGTGAACTATCCGGAGCCCTCGGACCAGGTAGAACTACGGGTCTCACCCAGCACTTCCCCTTGACCGTTTCCCTGTGCTCTTTGAACAGCGTGTCCAGGTCTCTCAGGTAAGTTGAGAGGAGACTCTCCACAGGGTCGCAGGTTTGAGCCCCTCTGAGTCTCACCAGGTGAATCAGCATCTGGACGTGGAAGGCTGCCCCGTTCACCCAGGCCTTCAGAGCCTGAGACGACATGTGGCCGTCCCTCACCATGGAGTTCTTCAGCCTGGTGAGGGCGGCGCTCAGCTGGACCTCGATCCGCCTGATGTCAGCCGCCAGTTCGTGGTCGTCGTTGATGTGCATCTCGCATCTCTTCAGGCACTCGTCGATGTGATCCCAGACCGCGGAGGCCTTCTCCTCGGCAAACACGCTCCGCAGAGCGTCCTTTGTGCTCTCAGAAGGACTGAAGAAAGCCGAGTCGATGATGACGGCGATGGCCAGCGCCCCGAGGCCCGCCAGTGCAGGAGCTGGTGTCAAGTCGCCCAGTTTATCCACCAGGCTCTTGATCCAGTCTGCACCATGCTGTTTGTTCACGTTATCAGCGGAGCCGCCCGCCTCCCTTTTCCTGTTCTCGTAGTGTTGTCTCAGATTGTCTGAAGACGACAGACCTGTGAACATCACAATGCTCTTGTTGACGCTCAGATCTGGAGTATTTCCGTCGTTGAGTTGTTCCACAATACGTTCCTTTTCTTTCTCACGGCTCTCATGACTGCTAATCACATCACCCATCTTGTTGTTATCAGGACCAGATCAAAGATGGAGGTTGTTGTTCTCTGTGTAACGCTGCAACACACAAAGCTGATATTCAGTGAACATGTTCATCCAGCTGGAGAAAATGGACCAAAATACTCAGAAAGTGATGCCAACCAATAACTGCACTATCTGAGAGACCAAGAAGGAAACGATTCACATGGCTGCAACGCCCCTGATAATGTACTGAAACTGTTATTAAAATACATAAACATTAACATGGTTAGCATGATATCATGGCCTGGGGTCTGTTAGCTTTAGCCTCAGTCTGTTAGCTTTAGCCTCAGTCTGCTAGCTTTAGCCTCAGTCTGTTAGCATGATATCATGGCCTGGGGCCTGTTAGCTTTAGCCTCAGTCTGTTAGCATGATATCATGGCCTGGGGCCTGTTAGCTTTAGCCTCAGTCTGTTAGCTTTAGCCTTGGTCTGTTAGCTTTAGCCTCAGTCTGTTAGCATGATAGCATGGCCTGGGGCCTGTTAGCTTTAGCCTCAGTCTGTTAACTTTGGCCTGAGTCTGTTAGCTTTAGCCTCAGTCTGTTAGCATGATATCATGGCCTGGGGCCTGTTAGCTTTAGCCTCAGTCTGTTAGCTTTAGCCTTGGTCTGTTAGCTTTAGCCTCAGTCTGTTAGCATGATAGCATGGCCTGGGGCCTGTTAGCTTTAGCCTCAGTCTGTTAACTTTGGCCTGAGTTTGTTAGCTTTAGCCTCAGTCTGTTACCATGATATCATGGCCTGGGGCCTGTTAGCTTTAGCCTCGGTCTGTAAGCTTTAGCCTCAGTCTGTTAGCTTTAGCCTCAGCCTGTTAGCCTTATCCTCAGCCTGTTAGCTTTAGCCTCAGCCTGTTAGCTTTAGCCTCGGCCTGTTAGCTTTAGCCTCGGTCTGTTAGCTTTAGCCTCGGTCTGTTAGCATGCTATCATATCAAACAGGTTCCAGACTCCAGATCAGCTGCAGGTGATGATTCCAGATGTTCTTGATCAACAGATCAGTGACTAATCCTCGCAAACCTTCAGACAGTAAAGTTCTTACCTCAGATCAGAGATGTTTGTCCAGACCTGCTCTCAGCTCCACTTCAGTCTCCGTCTGCTGGAGATATTTTCGGTCCAAATTTAGAACTGACCTTTGAAAGTGAAAGTTTATTCAGATGAGCATAAACAGAGTGATGGAGCCCCCTGCTGCTCCCTGTAGACATCTCATATCTACCAGGTAGATCCCATCAGAACACCTCCTCAAGAAAAGCTCCTGAAAATAATGCTTGACCTTTAAATAATAGGAAAACTCTAACACGTGCTGTGTGTGTGAGTGTGTCTGTGTGTGTGTGTGTGTGTGTGTGTGTGTGTGTGTGTGTGTGTATGTGTGTGTGTGTGTGTGTGTGTGTGTGTGTGTGTGTGTGTGTGTGTGTGTGTGTGTCTCTGTGCGTGTTGTAGGATTATGTTGTTAGAATATAGTATACGACCTCAGAGGTCAATCTGACATTGCTCACTCTCTGTTTCTCTGGGTGATGAAGAAGCCATCCGGTCTTCCGAGTGATAAGACATCATTAAAGGTACAGAAGAAAACTTAAATCATGAATCATAAACCCTCTTCAAAGATACAGGACTAATTAAAAAGCAAAATTATTTGAACAGAGAGTGATCGTCTTTTTCGACACGTTGGTCGTTTTCCCGGGTTTTTTTTGTCACTTTTTTCGACATTTTAGTCACTTTTTTCAATGGTCTTTTTTGCAATCTTTTTTCAAATCCTATAAAATTAAATTAAACACCCAAATTCAATGAAAGTAGTGAACTGATCCTTTATTTTATTGGGAAAAGCAATGTATGGAACCATCCACGTTATTTTTTTTGGTTAAAGAAAACCCAACAATGGGTCAGATTTGACGCTAGGACAACAGGCGGGTTACATGCATCAAGGTCAAGGTCAAGGTAGGTCAAGGTAAACTTTATTATCCACGAGTAGGAAACTCATGTGGTCACCATCACACGCTCCATTGTTATACAGCTACTGCATAACATTAAAAACAAATACAAAAAAATCTAAAGAAAGAAAAACAAAGACAAGACAGTAAAAACATGGAAGAAACATGACAAGAATGTATGAATAAATTAAATAGTTGAGTGCTGATATATACAGTATGCTCATAGTTTAAAGGCCATGTTGCAGGTTAACCACCACTGTTGATTAATGGGTACATAAACCACTCAAGAAATGTACATCATTGTTAAAAAATGTCTCTAAATAGTGTTAAATAGTGTTAAAGGCCAGTCTTTGTCGTTTTTTGGTATTAGTGTTTTTTTAACACAATTCGATGATGACGTCACGTTGGGGAGACGTGCCTCAGCCTAGCACTAGACAAAAGTACTACTACAGTACTACTACAGTACTAGCTAGAACTATGGTGACTGACTGGGATGAGGAAGTTAGTGAATAGCACTGAGTGAAAGTCAATGTTTTTTGTTTATATCTAGTGTCAGTGATCACGTCTTTATGTCAGATAAGGTAAACTATCTAGATCTAGAAAATAGAAGGCATCATGCTAGCTATGGGCTAACTTGCATCATGCTAGCTATGGGCTAACTTGCATCATGCTAGCTATGGGCTAACTTGCCAGTCCCACCTGTGAAATCCCCCGACGGCTGTAAACACATTTTCGATTAGATATCTCACGTTTTGATGGTAGCCTACTAGCTCCAGTAACAACATATTTATTTATTTATTACCTGGACGTTGGTGCTGTTAGCTTTTCAGAAGCTTAGACATGCTAGTTAGCTAAAGCTACACAAAGGTTTAGCTAACGTTAGCGCAACAGCGTTAGCCTAGCTAGCCTGCTAGATAATTACTACGACCTTCGGGGTTTCCTATATCTGCGTCCATGTTGTCAACATAAGACCGGTGGCATTAGTGCTCCTTTTTTTACCATCATGTTATTGAATGAAATGCTAAGCTCCGCTCCTACGAGATGGGTGGGTTTGTGTTACGTTACACACAAAGCTAACTGGTGATCGTTAGCATCCCGTATGCTAGCGGAATTAGCTAGCTAACGTTGCGTAGCCAGCCAGCACGACAGCTAACACATCCACATGTGTCTCTGATGTATAGCTACATCCATGTTTTCTCCATAGACAGTATGGCTTTCACCCCAGAGACCGGGGCTTGTTTCCCGCGAGTCACGTTTGCTTTCTCCATTGTTTTCCTTCACCCAACCGTCCATTGCTGTCTCGCGCCCCCGGTCTCTGGTGGACACGACTCGCGGAAAACGAGCCCCGGTCTCTGGGGGACGCGACACTAATTCCGCTAGCATACGTACAGGCTAACTATAGCCTTGTGTGTAACGTAACACAAAACGTCTCGTAGGAGCGAAGCTTAACATTTCATTGAATAAAAGTATGGTACAAAAGGAGCACTAACGCCACATGTCTTATATTGACAAGGTGGATGCAACAACAAAGGCAGTCGTAATATTTACCTAGCAGGCTAGGCTAATGCTGTTATGCTAGCTAACGTTAGCAAACGTCGGCCTAGCTACCTAGCTAGCTGTCTAAACTTGTGAAAAGCCAAACAGCATTCGGTCCAAGCTGTGTTTCACTTTCCGTGCAATATTATTATACACATAATGAAGACACATGGACTCAGTCGAGACCAAAAGTCATATTTTGTAAGACCAGTGGCAGAGACCAAGACCATAGACAGTGAACCCAGACGGGCTTTGGTCTATCATCTCCCCAACGTGATGTCATGCAATGCATTGTGGGGGGAAAACAAACTGCTGTAAAATATTACTATTTTTTCTTGTTATATTCCGTTTTGTGATACCCAACAATATCAGATACAATGGATAACAGTTTAAATGTTTATTACCAACAAGCAATTAGAGCAAAGTCATTGGAACATTAACCCTGCAACATGGCCTTTAAAATGCCTGAGAGTTTTTAAGTCTATTGTTGTGCAGTCTAATTGCTGTAGGCACAAAAGACTTGCTATACCTTGTAGTCCTAGTTTTCCTTTGCAGGAGTCTGACACTTGACCTGTTGCTTCTTAAGAAGTTCTGATGAAGAGGGTGAGTTGGGTCATTTAGAGTTTGTTCTGTCTTTTTAAAGCTAAGGTCATTGTACAATTGAGCTACAGATGCCTGATCAACTCCAGTGATCTCATCAGTTTAGTTTATTTAGATAGGGACAAGTATGTTACATAAAACATGTTACATACTACAACATTTTAGCCAAAGCTAATTCTCAATGTCAGTCTTCATTAGTATCGGCCTCTTTCAGTCGACGTTTAAGTATCCTCTCTCATCAACCAGCATCTGCAGGTTCTTTCTCACGTCACTGAAGTAACGCTCAATGTTACACATCTGCCTCATGTACCTCTGATAATAATAAACTTCAAAGTAGTCACCATAGCTGCCACGAGCTATGCGATACACATTGGACTCTTCATCCATCAGACGAGAAGGGGCTTGTCGCTCGCTGCACTTCCCCTCGATCATTTCCCTGTGCTTGATGAACAGCGTGTCCAGGTCTCTCAGGTAAGTTGAGAGGAGACTCTCCACAGAATCGCAGGTTTGAGTTCCTCCGAGTCTCACCTGGTGAATCAGCATCTGGACGTGGAAGGCTGCTCCGTTCACCCAGGCCTTCAGAACCTGAGACGACATGTGGTCGTCCCTCACCATGGATTTCTTCAGCCTGGTGAGGGCGGCGCTCAGCCGGCACTCGATCCGGCTGATGGTAGTCGCCACTTCTTGGTCGTTGTTGATGATGTGCATCATGCATCTCTTCAGGCACTCGTCGATCTGATCCCAGACCGCGGAGGCCTTCTCCTCGGCAAACACGCTCTGCAGAGTGTCCTTCGTGCTGTCCTCAGGCGGACTCAGGGAAGCCGAGTCGATGTAGATGGCGATGGCCAGCGCTCCAAGGCCCGCCAGTGCAGGAGCTGGTTTCAAGTCGCCCACTATCTCCAGCAGGCTCTTGACCAAGCCTGCAGCATGCAGGCCCGCCTCCTTTTTCCTCTTCTCGTAGTGTTGTCTCAGATTGTGTGAAGACTTAAGACCTGTGAACATCACAATGCTCTTGTTGACTCTCAGATCTGGACCGTCTTCTATTTGCTTCCTGAAATCCTCCAGTTCTGCCTTCTCCCTCTCCATCCTCTCCTCCATTCTGCTCTCTGCATCACCCATCTTCTTGTTTTCAGGATCAGATCAAAGATGGAGGTTGTAGTTTTCTGTGTAACGCTGCAACACACAAACAGTGAACATACAAATTGTCTTAGAACACAGTTTCTATACTTTCATTGAAGCTTTGCATTAAAGGTGCTCTAAGCCATGTTGGGTGACCCCACTTCTTGTTGATGTTTGTAAAGTTTTTACCGTGGCTCGGAGAGATCCTGTCTGCTGTAGATGTTCTGATGACTGTGCAGAGTGATGGTGATGCTGCAGTCCCCTGACCAGCTGCACCAGGAAAGACACAAACAAGAGAAGAATGCTTAAATGCTCTTGCTGTGTGGTCATATTTACTACCGACAAATGTAAATGTAAAAGCCTTTTTGGGGGGATTTTCTAGCAATTGCCCATGCAAGATTCCGCTGGTGAATGATATCCGAAAGTCTATCTGTGAATCATGTATGGCCGCGTCCTTTAACCTTGCCTTGCCCATGCCTGCCGTTTTGGACGGTATTATTAATAAAGGTAGTCTACAGATCAGGTTTCCCTACACTGCGAGAACAGGCCGAAATTATAATTCAATTTGCAGCAATTCATCAGCGTCTGAGAAGTATTTAGCTTTTTCCTCAACCGTCGTCATGATTCGGCGTAACGAAAGAACAACTGCCAGGGTCATTAACCTACTGATCAGCATTCACGAGGTGCTTTGCATTGACTATTTGTGGTTAAAAATGGGCGCGTACAAGGCGGGATAAGAGGCTGATCCACATACGCACACTAATGGGTGATCTGTGATTTATAAAGGGAACATTGCTTGTAGCTGTGTGTACGCACGGTTTCATAAATCTTATTTTTTTTGGCATAAGCCATTTTTTGGCTTTTGGCCATACGTACACTTTCATTAAGGATCCTACGTACAGTTTCATCAATGAGACCCCAGCTCATGGTAATTTACCATTTATAAGGTGCAGAAGGGGGCTGTAACATCCCACAATTGTAATAATGCAGCTTTGAGAAATTCAACTTTCAACACAAATCACAGCAAAAACAATAAGGGTCTACCCCTTAGGGCAGTGTTTCTCAAATGGGGGTACGTGTCCCCCTAGTGATACTCTGCAGAACTGCAGGGGGTACGTGTCCCCCTAGTGATACTCTGGAGAACTGCAGGGGGTACGTGTCCCCCTAGTGATACTCTGGAGAACTGCAGGGGGTACGTGTCCCCCTAGTGATACTCTGGAGAACTGCAGGGGGTACGTGTCCCCCTAGTGATACTCTGGAGAAGTGCAGGGGGTACATGTTCCCCTAGTGGTACTCTGGAGGACTGCAGGGGGTACGTGTCCCCCTAGTGGTACTCTGGAGGACTGCAGGGGTACGTGTTCCCCTAGGGGTACTCTGGAGGACTGCAGGGGGTACGTGTCCCCCTAAGGATATTCTGGAGGACTGCAGGGGTACGTGTTCCCCTAGGGGTACTCTGGAGGACTGCAGGGGGTACGTGTCCCCCTAAGGATACTCTGGAGGACTGCAGGGGTTACGTGTCCCCCTAGAGGTACTCTGGAGGACTGCAGGGGGTACGTGTCCCCCTAGAGGTACTCTGGAGGACTGCAGTGGGTACGTGAATTTTTTGCAAAAATGCTAATTTAAAAATATGTCATGCATAACTCCTAAAATTATTATACCATAATAATGCATGAATGAAGTGATGGATTGTAAACATTTGAAATGTAGCATTTAAATGTTTAAAAACGGTTGTCGTTTAGTGAATCTGTCACTGCCGGCGCTGTATTGTTCCTCTTTATAAAGAGAAACACTGCCTTAGGGGGTTGACCCCTAATAAACTGGATCATTACAAACCAAGACTCAAACACGGCCAACGGGCAAAACAAGCCCAAACAGCACTGCTCTACAAGCAGGGTGGACCAACTGGGTTATACAGTACAATGTATTAAAATACCATGAAGACCTGAACATACTCACTCTCTCTGAGGTCACAAGGCAGGCGAGGCAGAGAGGGTCTCCGGACAGTGCTGCAAGCTGAAGGTCAACTGCTTAAGGCAGAAATGTGCATTCTCTCACATACATGGTCTGTCTTATAGCTGAGCCCTGATTAGGGAGTCGGCCACAACACAGAGAAAGCGACAGACCTGTCGACCTGGAACTGACGGTCCTCCAGAAGGAAACCGACAGACCGGTCAGGTTTCCCTGGAGGACCGTCAGGAGGAGCAGGAATGGAGCCTGACAGAAAAACTGGGTGTGCCACATTCATGGTCAGATTAATGTAATGTAGCAATACAGGCCTTAATCTCAGCTGCCCAGTTGTTAGATGGTATTTAGATTTGGCTTAATCACTTCTGAGGGTTATTTCACAGATAGCGGATAATGCCAGGATTTCCCAGTTATCCTGGATGAAGACAGCTGTGTATATTGTTGTTAGAAGTTTGGTGAGTATATTAGGCTATGGTACTAGTCTGGCAGCACACAGTTTTAGGTTTTGTTTGCATTTGTGGGGAGACATATGCAGGGGCGTAGCACAAACTTCTGGGTCCTGTAGAAAGGCATTTTCTATGGGCCCCTCCCCGCATCCACAGCTATTCATTCTAGCATCTTTTTGGGCCCTCCTCACATGAAGGCCCAGGGTACTCAGTCCCCTCCCCCCCCCCCCGGACATATGATGAAGGGGGTCTCGGGGGCCCCCAGAAAATTTAGAGTATTGAACACTTAATTTCCTGCATTCTTGTGATTTTTTTCTGCATCAATGCATGTTGAAAATATCTTTATGTGACAATTAGAAATATACAAGTATAATGGAATATAACGCAGTAAGGCGCTCAGGCATGTTGTATTTATTTTCAACTATTTATTCTCCTGTAGAACTTTTCTCAATATCTGTGCTGACTGACCTGCGTTTTGTGCGTGCGTGCGCTGCATGTGGCCCATTAAACCCCTGGACTTCTGCTCATGTTTAAAACATTCGGCACATTCAAAATATAACTCATCCCATCTGTGTTCTCTGATATGTGGAGCAGTTGTGATGTTGTGCAAAAAATATAGTTATAATATTACAAGAATAAAGCCACAATATTTCAGGAACTAATCCATCTGCTGTGCATACGCTTGTTGCTCCAGTTTGCCACCCCTCCCAGCGACCCATCCCCAGCCTCATTTTGAGGCATAAAAGGCTCCTCGGTCCCAGCAGCTCTTCACTCTCTGCTCAGAGCCGACGACCAGCCGACCCTCAGCCATGAACTCCTTCTCCAGCCGCAGCAGCCTCACGTCCTCCTCCCGCCGTGTCGGCAGCATGGGGGCCGGCAGCGTGTACGGAGGAGCCGGAGGGACGGGAATCCGTGTCTCCCAGGCCTCCTACTCCTCCTCCTCCTCTGCCGGTGCTGGCAGCGCCTTCAACCTGTCTGACGCCGTCGACATCTCCGACAACAAGAAAGTGGCCATGCAGAACCTCAACGACCGCCTGGCGTCCTACCTGGACAAGGTGCGCAGCCTGGAGAAGGCCAACGGCGACCTGGAGCTGAAGATCAGACAGTTCCTGGAGAACAAGACCAAACCTGCGTCCCACGACTGGACCGCGTACTACGTCCGCATCAAAGACCTGCAGGACCAGGTGAGCACAGAGACTCTCAACAAAGAGCATTTTCTCAATTTCTATATTTACATGGAGACTGGCTCTATACACGCTAAAAGTAGTGATTATTTACATGGAGTCTGGCTCTATACACGCTAAAAGTAGTGATTATTTACATGGAGTCTGGCTCTATACACGCTAAAAGTAGTGATTATTTACATGGAGTCTGGCTCTATACACGCTAAAAGTCCTGATTATTTACATGGAGTCTGGCTCTATACACACTAAAAGTAGTGATTATTTACATGGAGTCTGGCTCTATACACGCTAAAAGTCCTGATTATTTACATGGAGTCTGGCTCTATACATGCTAAAAGTCCTGAATATTTACATGGAGTCTGGCTCTATACACGCTAAAAGTAGTGATTATTTACATGGAGTCTGGCTCTATACACGCTAAAAGTCCTGATTATTTACATGGAGTCTGGCTCTATACATGCTAAAAGTCCTGAATATTTACATGGAGTCTGGCTCTATACACGCTAAAAGTAGTGATTATTTACATGGAGTCTGGCTCTATACACGCTAAAAGTCCTGATTATTTACATGGAGTCTGGCTCTATACACGCTAAAAGTCCTGATTATTTACATGGAGTCTGGCTCTATACACGCTAAAAGTCCTGATTATTTACATGGAGTCTGGTGTAGTTTGGTGATGGTGATTTCGGGGCTGTTTGATGTTAAACTAATAGGATCTTCCTCTTTAACTAAAAGGTCTATCTATGTAGGGATCCATCCCATAATGTTGTCAGACTCTTAGAATAATAATCTGAGTCTGTCAGCAGCAACAACAGAACTTTTAGTGGACTAACTGCTGCTGAACATTTATCTTTACAATTATAAAACACACTAGTAGTTTAAGTCTCATCAGTAAAATTTAAAATGAGTTATTTATTTTATGTTCTGCAGCACTACCAAGACCGGCATCGCCATCGCCACCAAGACTGCCATCACCACCGCTACCAAGACCGCCATCGCCACTGCCACCGCCACCAAGACCGCCATCGCCACCAAGACCGCCATCGCCACTGTCACCGCCACCAAGACCGCCATCGCCACTGTCACCGCCACCAAGACCGCCATCGCCACTGTCACCGCCACCAAGACCGCCATCGCCACTGCCACCTCCACCACCAAGACAACGAAGGTGATAACAATCACGGAGGAAGTGGACGAATATGGAAACGTGATCAGCCGCAGTTAGATGTGACTGCAACCAGAATCAGACGCTGTAACGTGTAAACGGAGTCTGTCTCTTTAATAAACACCAAGTCTGACATCATGTTCTGTGGTTCACGTGTTTTAATTTCACGCTGACGGTCTCCATTGACATCAGAGGACAGCTGAAAGTCACCGTCCACCACAGGCTAAAAACACTTCTCTTCCGACTGCACCTTTGCTCAGAAGATTATGCTACAAAAAAAATACATGTTGCACTTATGAAAATGTGTGTGAATGCTGAAAAGCTCTCAGTCTAAAGAAGCTAAATACACATCCGCTATAAACTCAGAGAAGAAATGAGCATGAAACGTAAACAGTGATAACAGAAACACGGTTTGATGTCTCAACGTCTTGTCGTCTGTCTGAAGTTCATTTGAAGTCTCTAGCTGAACGTATTGTGGGAGGAGGAGCATTTTAAAGTGGCTATATAGGTTAAAAGAACAGAGGCATGGGTTCATATCACATGTTCAACATGAAATGAGAGCCAGTCAGCAGATTGGCAGTTAGAACAGAGTCTTTATTAACACAAGGAACATTCAATTCAGTTTCTTTGCTGCACGTTTCTGTGTGTCTGTCATTAACAATAAATCAAACATGAACATAAATTGTGTGCATTAAGGACAATCAAAACATGACGAGAAACACCGTGTGAATGCTGAAAAGCTCTCAGTCTAAAGAAGCTAAATACACATCTGTTGTAAACTCAAAGAAATGTGTGTGTGTGTGTGTGTGTGTGTGTGTGTGTGTGCACGCGCCTCTGTGCATGTCTGTGTGTTAAGGACAATAAAACAAAGCACAATGCCATAAAACGATAGAATAATAATATAAAATGATAACAAATGCACTGCATCAGTGTAATTCTTCAGCTATGTGTCATCAGTTAAAAGACTATGAAGATTAAAATGCCCGTGCATGTCTTCATTAGTATCGGCCTCTTTCAGTCGACGTTTAAGTATCCTCTCTCATCAACCAGCATCTGCAGGTTCTCTCTCACGTCACTGAAGTAACGCTCAATGTCACACATCTGCCTCATGTACCTCTGATAATAATAAACTTCAAAGTATTTCTCATAGCTGCCACGAGCTATGCGATACACATTGGACTCTTCATCCATCAGACGAGAAGGGGCTTGTCGCTCGCTGCACTTCCCCTCGATCATTTCCCTGTGCTTGATGAACAGCGTGTCCAGGTCTCTCAGGTAAGTTGAGAGGAGACTCTCCACAGGGTCGCAGGTTTGAGCCCCTCCGAGTCTCACCTGGTGAATCAGCATCTGGATGTGGAAGGCTGCCCCGTTCACCCAGACCTTCAGAGCCTGAGACGACATGTGGTCGTCCCTCACCATGGAGTTCTTCAGCCTGGTGAGGGCGGCGCTCAGCCGGCACTCGATCCGTCTGATGTCAGTCGCCACTTCGTGGTCGTCGTTGATGTGCATCACACATCTCTTCAGGCACTCGTCGATCTGATCCCAGACCTTGGAGGCCTTCTCCTCGGCAAACACGCTCTGCAGAGTGTCCTTCGTGCTGTCCTCAGGTGGGGAAGCCGAGTCGATGTAGATGGCGATGGCCAGCGCTCCGAGTCCCGCCAGTTTAGGACCTGGTATCAAGTCGCCCACTATCTCCAGCAGGCTCTTGATCAAGCCTGCAGCATGCAGGCCCGCCTCCCTTTTCCTCTTCTCATAGTGTTGTCTCAGATTGTGTGAAGACTTAAGACCTGTGAACATCACAATGCTCTCGTTGACTCTCAGATCTGGACCGTCTTCTATTTGCTTCCTGAAATCCTCCAGTTCTGCCTTCTCCCTCTCCATCCTCTCCTCCATTCTGCTCTCTGCATCACCCATCTTCTTGTTTTCAGGATCAGATCAAAGATGGAGGTTGTAGTTTTCTGTGTAACGCTGCAACACACAAACAGTGAACGTTTTCATGCAAATTATCTTAAAACATTGTTTCTACTTTCATTGAAGCTTTCAATTCAATAAAATTTTATTTATAGTATCTATTCCTAACGAGTTATCGCAGGACACTTTACGGATAGAGGAGGTCTAGACCACACTATAATTTACAGACCCAACAATTCCAATAATTCCCCCAAGAGCATTTAGTGCAACAGTGGTGAGGAAAAACTCTCTTTTAGGGAGAAACCTTGGCAGACCCAGACTCTTGGTAGGTGGTGTCTGACGGAGCCGGTTGGGGGCGTGATGAACAGCGGAAATAACAGTCACAATAAATATTGGAACTATGACAGTTCATGGCATAGCAGGGCACTGCAGAGTGTTACAGGGTGTAGCAGGGCATTGCAGAACATAGCAGGGCACTTCAGGGCGTAGCAGGACACTGCAGGGTGTAGCAGGGCACTGCAGGGCGTAGCAGGACACTGCAGGGCGTAGCAGGACACTGCAGGGTGTAGCAGGGCACTGCAGGGCGTAGCAGGACACTGCAGGGTGTAGCAGGACACTGCAGGGTGTAGCAGGGCACTGCAGGGTGTAGCAGGGCACTGCAGGGTGTAGCAGGGCGCGAAGCAGGACCACAGCGACAGCTGTAATCATGATTTGGGTGCCACCCTGATCCAAGGAAAACTGCTGGGCGAACAAAACATAAGGACTGCCTTGTGTTTTTTGTAGTTAACTGGATTAAAATGCAGTTATTTTCCTGTAATGAAGTACCTTTAAAGTGTCTTCTTGCTTCCTTGAGGCTCTGCATTCTACTTTCACTACTGCAAACAGATTACAGACTTCAAATCAGCTGCTGAAGAGGATTCCAGTCAGTGACTAAACATTTAGGGTCCCATCTCACACCCGGCGCAGAATAAAGCCCGACCCAAGTGTCTCTGCTAGTTTAAGACCCACCCAGTTGCCAGTTTCCCGTCCAGTGCCCACGTTATTTAAATAACAAATGCACGTGCTGGTCTTACAGGGAGGTGTGTTCAGGTGCATTCTGGGCATATTACTATCTTGAGGCAGCGGGAAGTGATGGAACTAATAAGTAATGCGCCGCCTATAGGACGCGCAGCAGCACGCAAACATGCAGAAGATTACTAATAAACATATTAGGGTGTAAATCCTCCATCATAACAGCAATGCTCCAAGGTCCAAACGCGCCTGGCTTTTAAAGGGAATGGGAGATGATCTCTGATTGGTTGATTGCATGTTACGCCCGGTGCACAGACCCTTTTTTCCGCCGTCAAACTAGCAAATGTGGATTTGGACCCGGAGCACCCAGAAATAACCACGCAAACACGGGGAGAACATACAGTACAAACTCCACACAGAAAGACCCGGAACGACCTGGATTAGAACCCAGAACCTTCTTGCTGTGAGGCCACCCTGCTGCCAAAATAGGGCCCAGAATCTCAAATCTTTAGAAAGTAAAGTGTTTACCGTGGCTCGGAGAGATCTGGTCCAGTTTCTGTCTGCTGTGGATGTTCTGATGACTGTGCAGAGTGATGGTGATGCTGCGGTCCCCTGACCAGCTGCACCAGGAAAGACACAAACAAGAGAAGAATGAAAATCCAGATAACGAAAAAAACAAAAAAGTGGAGGTCTGATTTCAGGTGGAAAAAGCATTTATGAAATCCAGACAAAAAGAAAGTTAAAACAAAATCTAGACAGCGACTAACATAGTAGCAATTTAGTTTAATTTAGTATTAATTAATTTCTCTTTATCTTTATTGGTTTACTGAACCAATAGCAGGACTCTACTACCGAGCTCTTAAGATCCACAGTAATCTTCCATAGTGGTCTCACCATTGCATCGCACTCACACTCACAAACGCTCTAACTTACCAGAACTACATAAACAGCCACGCTACTGCATTTTATTTTCACCAGCACTTGCTGCACTTCTGCTGAGACATAATATGAGACCAGTACGCCTCACTAGGTCAGTCTCACAGGCTCTCATTCCAGTTCCCCCATACAAAAATAAATATGTTTTTTTTACACATACACCAAAATCTGGAATGACATTCCCCATCATATCAGAACACTATTATCCATCACACATTTCAAAAAGTCATATAAATGGTTTCTTCTTGACAGTCAGACTTGTACGCATTGATTGTTCATGTATTGTTTTCAGCCTTGTTTGTCCGTATTGATGTTTTAGTTATATCTGTCTATCCCATGCTAACTGTGCTCTATGTTCTATGTTACTGCAGAACAGGAACCTGCTGGAAACCAGTTTTTAAACTGAGCCAGGCCCGTTTAAACTGTAACTTAATTGCTGCTTTTAAACTTTCCTGTATAATAAATGAAATGAATGAATAGTTGAGTTACCTGGCTGCAGGTCTCTTCCTGGTGAGCCACAGGTGGGGCAGAGGGCGGAGCCTGATTTTATGCAGAGGCCCCCGGTCTTGGACCGTACCAAAAGATCTGACAGCAGAGGGTGGATCAGGGTTTATTCCTGCAATTTTAAGTTATTGTCCATGTTGTCCTCCCCTCTGTGTGTTTATTGGTTTGTGTCCCTCACCTCTGTTAATTGAGTTATCATTTAGATTTTTGTAGCCTTGTTTTTCAGCAGAGTGATGTTTTGTTGACCTTTTTTAGGGGCCCTGTTACTCTTTGCCTTATTTGCTTGTAAATCTTTGTTTTGTGGGAAATAAATCCCACCTTTTGAACGTCAAACCTGTGTGTCGCTGCATAACGCTCACTAAACTTAAAGATCCCATATTATGCTCATTTTCAGGTTCATAATTGTATTTTAAGGTTTTACCAGAATAGGTTTACAAACACGCTAGCATGCTAACGGTTGTGTTTATCCTGTCGTTTTGGCTAGTGACGTAACAAGCCCTGCAGATGTTGACCAGCTCACCCAGAGACTGAAGGCAGGAATCATTCAGAAACCGTATCTCACTCAGAACAACATGGATGGATTTCTTTCAAAGTTTGTATGTGTGTGGAAGCACCAGAGACACAAAATAACACCCCAAATCCCAGAAAAAGTGATTTTTTTCATAATATGGGCACTTTAAAGATGCAGTAGGTAAGACTTCTAAAACTACCTTTCTGTCATATCTGTTGAAACTGAGCCGATGTTCCAGTAGAACTACATGAAGCAGTCTAACTGCGTGTCAATCACTGCTCATGCACACGCATTCATTCTCCCTTGTGGGGGGAGGGGTTTAGGAGGTTTTGGGTTTTACCTGAAAGGGGGGGAGGGACCGAGAAGTTGTTGATGTTAAAATATTTTGGCTAAGTCTAAGATTATGGAAAACAACAAAATAAGTTACCACAGTTATGCAGACGACACACACGTTTACATAACCTTATTGCCAGGAGACTATAGTCCTATACAAACACGGACTAAGTGCATTGAACAAAATAACAAGTGGATGTGCCAGAACTTTCTTAAATTAAATGAAGAAAAAACTGAGGTGGTTGTTTTTGGAGCAAAAGAGGAACGATTAAAAGTCAGCGCTCAGCTTCAAACGACAATGTTAAACACAACAGACAAAGCCAGAAATCTTGGTGTAATTATGGACTCAGACCTGAATTTAAACAGCCACATTAAGACAATTACAAAAAACTTTTTTGTCACTTAACACATACACACACACGCGCACACACACACACATGAGGAGGGTAAGATAGGAAGAGGAGAAGAAAAGAAGAGGAGAAGAAAAGGAGAGGAGAAGAGGAAAGGAGGTGTCATTTGTCAGCTAACATGATGTAATGATGGACTAATGCTGCATTCATGCCACCTGGGAATATCAGGGACCGCCCCGGTGATTACGTTGTTATCCGAACTGCGGGCGTTCACATGGTCGGGATGCGTGTTCTTCTTCTGTTATATTGACATAACAACTTGTTGCATGACTGCCACCAGGTCGCCTCCTATCAGGTCGCCTCCTATCGCTGAATGCAGTGGCAGCAGGAAGAATGAGGATGCTAACAGCGAGCAGCCAGCAGCCTGCCAGCAGCCAGCAGCGAGCAGCCAGCAGCCAGCAGCCAGCAGCCAGCAGCCAGCAGCGAGCAGCCAGCAGCCAGCAGCCAGCAGCCAGCAGCCAGCAGCCTGCCAGCAGCCAGCAGCCAGCAGCGAGCAGCGA
>CM042441.1:855710-863210 GCA_023631565.1 Gymnocephalus cernua
AAGACATGAAAGGGGAGAGGGGGGGGGGGGGAATGACATGCAGTAAAGGGCCGCAGGTCGGAGTCTAACCTGGCCCGCTGCGTCGAGGAGTAAACCTCTATATATACCACCTGAGCTATCCGGGCGCCCTCTTTCTCTTTTAATCTGTTATTGTTGATAACAAGTGAAGGAGCTTTCTTAGAGATATATATATTTTAAATGTATCCTAGGCTATTTATTTCAGATAATCTTCATTTACATGTGTTGCAGCTGTATATTTTTTTTTTAATTTTGATTTTTTTTTTTTAATTTTTAATTTTGATGCTAGGGAGTGTGGCAAGCTGGTACTGTCATTGGTTTAGGCAAGGCTAAAGGGGAAGAAGGCCAAATTACAGGTGTTGTCCATCTGAGGGGCAGAGGACAGCAGGGGGGGGGGCTATAAGACTTTGAGCCATGAAATGTTAGATCTCAGTTCAGGGAAGCACTTTGATCTATTTTGAAATGTTTTACTTAAAGGTATAGTGGTCGCTGACAGGTCAGCGAGCAGACGGCCATAGACGGTATATAAAAGCCTCCGACCATAGACGGTATATAAAAGCCTCCGACCACGGCGCTGCCCCCCCCCTCTCGGCGATAGCTTGTTTGTTGGCCTGTAGCGTGCTAACGTTAGCTATAGAGATGCTTGTCCTAAATAGATTTCCACTTACCGGTGGCGAGTCTGACGTAGTGGAAAAAGTGCAAATCTTCTTTTGGAAAGTCGGCTTGTAGAGCCATGCCGACAGCAACTTGTAAACAGAGCGTGCACGAGGAGAACTAGGCTCGTGCACGCTCTCTCGTGCACACGTTTAATAGGCGTTCCCTCTCGGGAGCAGGTAGAGTGTTGCGCATGTGCATTTTTTCAAAAAGTGGAGAGGGCGGTTCTTTTCTAAAATTCGGGAAAATCCTCCATTATACCTTTTGAAATGTTTTAGTTTGGCAGCTCAGTGAAGCACCAAACTTTTTTTGTTAATATTTTTATTTTTATATGCAGTATGATTGTGTTTCAACTAAAGTATTTACTTACACCTTATTCTTGTTTAAAATCATTTACATAATATAAATGAATGTATATGGAGCGTGATAAAAAGGTAACCTTGAAATTGTGGCGTTAACGGCGCCGCGAGGAAAAATTTGGGTGCACCTAAATTGTGTGCTGGTGCACCTAAATAAAAAAGTTAGGCGCACCAGTGCAACCAAGGCAAAAAGTTAGTGTGGAGCCCTGCAACAAGACTGTGGAGTGCAAGCTATGCGGCCTAAAGCTAACTCACCATAACTCAACGACCAATACGGCCTATCACCTAAAAGCGGTAAGCGAGATATACACGTCTCAGACAGCTTGCTATGTCTAATGTCTAAAAGTTTATATATTTTATATATGTGATTGGTTATGTACTAGGCTACGCCACAGGCGTCAGGAAGCACCCAGACGCAACTGGAGTTGGTCCATCCTCTGTCGGCGAAGAGAAAGGAGGACATCACTGAGGGGATTGTGCATTACATCGCCCAAGATATGAGGCCAGTCAACACAGTGGAAGGAGAGGGCTTTAAGAACATGTTTAAAATCGTCGAGCCAAGATATACTGTGCCAGCACGGGAGGCTGTCATGCGTGCGCTACGTTCGCGGTTTGATGGACTTAAAGTAAATGTAAACCAGTTCCTCCAGTCCTCCGAGGCTGTAAGCCGCACAACTGATTTGTGGTCTTCGCTCAGAATGGAGGCATACATGACAGTCACGGCCCATTTTATCGATGCGGACTGGAAAATGAATAGCGTTGTGTTAGAAACAAAGCAGATGGATGAAGCGCACACGGGAGAAAATGTCGCCAACATGGTCCTCTCGGTGGAATTACTGAAGGGATCCGGTCAGTGGCCAGACGTGGAGTTGGTTAGGTGTGCAGGCCACACCCTGCAGCTGTGCGTAAATGCTGCCTTAAAAGAAGACCCGGTGTCGCGCACGGTGGCTGCGGCGCGCCGTCTTGTTGGGCACTTCAAAAAGGGACACAAAGCAAAAACGGGTCTCAAAGAGAAACAGGTGCAGCAAAAAGCTCCTGAGCACGAACTCGTCCAGGATGTGGCCACCCGGTGGAACTCCACCTGCTTTATGTTGGAGCGACTGTTGGAGCAGCGCTGGCCCATCACCGCCGTTTTATCGGACCCCAGTTACACCAAGAGGAGTGACGGCAGCACTTTGGACATGACAACAGAGCAGTGGAATATGGCTGAAGACATCACAGACGTTCTTAAGCCCTTTATTACACTGACCGAGCTGTTGTCGGAGGAGACTAACACATCCCTGTCTGCGGCCTTCCCAATGCTTGAGAATCTAAAAAAATGTCATCTTGCCATCACAGATAACGATAGTCCAACAAAGAAGAAGATGAAACTTAAGCTTGTGCAGGAAATAGATAGTCGATGGAAACTCAGAGACCGAGTTGTGATGACGAGCAGCCTGTACGTTTTAGCTGCAGTACTGGACCCGCGCTTCAGACAGCTACCTTTTCTTAATGATGAGAAACGGGATGAGGCCTATTCTGAAGTCGTAAAACTTGCACAAAGTTCAAGCCTCTCAGGAGACAGCGCAGAGCAGACAGGGGATGATGAGGACCCGTTGGCAAAAAAACAGAAAACGGCAAAAGAGAAGGAGATAGCAATGCTTCTTTGTGGACATGGTGCAGAGGATGACCCCGATGAGCCAAGCGCACAAAGATCCTCTTGCGCCGAAATGAAAGACTATCTTCAGGACAGAAGTAAAGTGGACACCGCTGGGCCACTTGCGTGGTGGAAAAATAATGAGGAGAGATATCCACGACTTGCTCGGGCAGCCAAACGCCTGCTCTGCATCCCTGCAACCTCCACTCCTGCAGAGCGCATATTTTCCAAAGCAGGGTTTATTGTTAACAAGTCGAGGAGCTGTCTTTTACCCGAGAATGTGGACATGTTTGTGTTTTTGGCCCACAACATAAAAAAGGTGGACTAGACCTGCAGATCTTTAAGTAGCCTTAACGGCTTTATTATGCTGACTCAATAGAAAGTGTTTTCTTATGTTTTTGTTTTTATTTGTACACTTAACACGTTTGAAAATAGCCTAAATAATGTAACAAAATGAAAATGAACCTGCATGCCTTCCTACTATACAGCCTGTTATTAATATTATTATTAGGATTGGTTTTTAGGCTATTTGGGTTTTTTGTGTGTTTGTTTTGAAAGGCCTAGATCGGCTGGACAAAAGTTAACCCATAGCTTAGAAAGTAAAGAAGAATATCCAGCCTGTAGAAAGGAGAGCTTTAGTTAGGATATCTGGCAGCGTGTGGCGTGGTCAGGTGGTGATTGTGACGTCACTATAGACCTCGGACAGAGCTCCTCACTTTGCAGTTAAAACAATCACTTAGTTTTCAAAGAATTGTATTATTATTATAGTTTTATGTATTATTGATGCTTTTTTGTTGTTTTATAAATGCTCTATGACAATTGTTTAATAAATGTTCAATCAAAATGCAAAACATTTTTATTTATTTAGTCGACTGATCGTTGCGCAGGACAAGACTTTGGTCGACTAAGCATTTCTTTGGTTGACTACAGCCCTAGTCGTAGTAGTTCATGTCATTCTCTTATGTCCCCGACACGCCGACCAGACAACCGGCCGTCTGACAGTCTGGCGAGGTCGGTGACTCGAGTCTGGTCGGTGTGTTCCGTGCCGTCGTCAGTCGGAGGAGCCGTCGGCCTTCATTTGGGACGATTTGACTCGTTGAATAGGAGGGCGGGCGGTCGGACTCAACGACCAATTAGTAATTACCGGAAATGACGAGCGGGATGAGTGTGAAGAACGCCTCTCAAAATCTTTGTTGATCTGAAATGAAGACAGATAGAAGCCTATTTCTGTCTCAACGTGTGTTCACGGTGAAATATTTTAGTAGAATACGAGATCGTATTCTGAACGAGACGCCGTTAATGGTCTGCCTTTGAAATTTTCTGGGCGCCAATACAGATTAGCTCCGCCTGCTGTTATGGAGACGTAGTAAGAATTTCTCCTAGTTTTCTGTGGCTGATGACGAAGACATTACATGACCTAACACTTTACCTTCACACTGTTGGTTGCCTGTGTCTGCAGATGCATCAGACGAGGATTCAGCAGCAGCAGATGGTGCAGCTGCAGCTACAGCAGCAGCAGCAGCAGCAGCATGCTCAGGCCCAGGCTCAGGCCCAGGCTCAGGCTCAGGCCCAGGCCCAGGCTCAGGCCCAGGCCCAGTCCATTCAGCACATGGTTCAGCAGCAGCAACAGCAGCAGGTTCAGGCCCAGGTTCAGCCTCAGCCAGGTCAGATGCCTCCCCACCCTCAGCAGCAGCAGCAGCAGCAGCAGCCCGGCATGGTGCCCCAGTCTCTGGCCGGACAGATGGCGTCTACTCAGCACGTTCCCATCAACTCGCTCAGTCAGCAGCAGCAGCAGCAGCACCAGCAGCTGAAGATGCAGGCCTTCCAGGTGAGGATACATTTAGTCTGCTACGTTTTGGTTTATCGCCGGGGAAGCTTAACTGTCCTGATGCCGTTAAGTGACCTGTGATACTGTCATTGAGAGGCAGGTACATGTGTTATGTTTTATCGCCCTCGCAAGACGAATATTATGCAAAAATGATCTGATATGATAAATGTTTTCTTGTGCTACGTTTACACCTGGCGTCCACGCTTTTGTGGCGTTTCCGAGCCCCTAAAACGGAAACATTTGGAAACGCTGCTTCCCCAGTTTTAGTTTGAAAGCTGTGGCGTTGCTTTCTAGTCTGGACGGACACAAACGGAGACTTTAGGAAAGGCTGCTGCACGCCAGTCAGTGTTCTCGGTTAGGTAGGCTGACACGTCTGTTCCACTTCGTCGTCGCTCCGTAACAAATCTCTGATCTTATTAGGGGTCCAATCCCGAGAGGGCTGGGATCCTGCGTATGCAAGGCAGACCTCGCAGTTCACCACAGACCTTGCAGCTCGCACGTTTCAATATTTCCTGCCGTTCGCCTCGCCGCCGCCGTGCTTTACGTCGGGGGCGACTAGCGCCTGAGAGGCTTGGACTCCGTCGTAACTGCTTGCAGTTCTAGTCACTTCTGTTGTTCTTTCTCCAAAGTACAGCGTAGTAAGAGAAACTCACTTTTACAGATCTGTGGATGGTTAGTCGACTAAGAATTCCTTCAGTTGAGAACGGCCATCGTCCTTCACTAAATCTGTTCAGTCATTCTGCCAGTCGACGCTTACCCGCTTGCATGCTTTGCTGTGTGTGTGTGTGTGTGTGTGTGTGTGTCTGTGTGTGTGTGTGTGTGTGTGTGTGTGTGTGTGTGAAAGCAGGCCCGTGCCCAGCAGCAGCAGCAGCAGGCCCAGCAGGCCCAGCAGGTGCAGCAAGCAGCGCAGCAAGCCGCAGCTCAGGCGCAGCTCAACGCGGCTGCTGCAGCCGGCGTTCCTGGAATGGTGAGACGGCGGCCGCCTCCAGCTTCATGTGTAATAACTGTGAATCAAATCTCACCAGGCAGAGCAAACGCCAGTATGGTCACTGGGCATAAAGTAGTTCTTACATCCGCATTCCAACCCTGACTCAGTCAACTAAATATATATTAAATAACTATGATATTGATGCCGTTACATCAGCAACGTTTGTCTGTGTAACCTGAGCCATGGTGCTGATTTTAGAGCCGTGATTCCCAAACTTTTTTCATGTGAATGACCCATAAAATAATCCAGAAAAACGTGATTATGCGATCGCATAATCAGCCAAAGTCTGCACATTTATGCGGGGGGGCGCATTTTTTCCAATACGCCGCACTTTCGCCGCATAAACTGCCGATTTCTGCGCAAAATATGCGGGGCTTGCATGATTTCATAATCCCGCATTTTCTTTGCCAAAAAGTCACATATATCTCAGCAGGAAGATGAAAAATGTTGCGTTTACTTCACACGAGAGCAGCCATTTTCCCCTGTTGCCATGGGAACGTCATGAAGTGATGTAATGTCACCTACTGAGAACACGGTGTTGGGGGGGAATCACTTTGTTTTCGCTCTTTCATCAAACCGCAGTTTTTGCAAGTTCCCACAACTTCATCACATAAAATTGCATAAATATCATATAGAGCATATTCCATCGCATTTGTTAAGAAAACGTGCCGCATATTCAAGGATTTTTGCCGCAACAATCACAAAAAAACTCTGTGTTTTTCTGGAGGAACTGATCATTTGATACCCTCCATTCATATTTTAATATCTGAATAATTATGCCTTTTGTCACATGTTTCTACTAATTTATAAACGTTTAATGGCAATCAGCTGTGGAATTGGTTGCGGTCGGTCTGGCTAGTTCAGGTCCAACATTTCTCTGTTCCTCACGGGTCCATCAAATATTAGACGGGTTAGTTTTCAGATAGTACATTTCTGGGTCTTTTGGGGTTTTGGGACCTGTGGAGACCTTTTAGTTTTGGGATGTGTGCCTCCTCTCTGCTCACCTGTCCCGTTGTGTGCCTCGTCTCTGCTCACCTGTCCTGTTGTGTGCCTCGTCTCCGCTCACCTGTCCCGTTGTGTGCCTCACCTGCTCACCTGTCCTGTTGTGTGCCTCCTCTCTGCTCCTCTCTGCTCACCTGTCCCGTTGTGTGCCTCGTCTCTGCTCACCTGTCCCGTTGTGTGCCTCACCTGCTCACCTGTCCTGTTGTGTGCCTCCTCTCTGCTCCTCTCTGCTTACCTGTCCCGTTGTGTGCCTCACCTGCTCACCTGTCCTGTTGTGTGCCTCCTCTCTGCTCCTCTCTGCTCACCTGTCCCGTTGTGTGCCTCGTCTCCGCTCACCTGTCCTGCTGTGTGCCTCGTCTCTGCTCACCTGTCCCGTTGTGTGCCTCACCTGCTCACCTGTCCTGCTGTGTGCCTCCTCTCTGCTCCTCTCTGCTCACCTGTCCCGTTGTGTGCCTCCTCTCTGCTCACCTGTCTTGCTGTGTGCCTCGTCTCTGCTCACCTGTCCTGTTGTGTCCTCTGAAGTTGGTGCGTCCTGGGATGCCGATTCCTCCCCGGATGCCTCGAGCCCCGAATTCCTCCATCCCTCCTCCAAACGCTGCTGCTGCCGCCGCAGCAGCCGCTGCCGCAGCCGCCGCCGCCGCCGCTGCTGCCGCCGCCACTGGTGTGGGAGCACAGCAGATGACACAGCAGGTATTTCACCTCCCTCGAGGCCGTGACACACCTGGGTCGCTGATTACAGAACGTTATCGTTAAGCGCAGTGGATGCTCACGTCGTTATAGTTATGGGTTGTGGTTAACAGTCTTGCATATGTCTCGGGCTTTTATTGTGAAAAGTAAGAAAGGAAGGAGTGTCTCTGAAACGCTTTTCCTTCTTTTTGCCGCCTCCGTTCAGGAAGTCTTAAAGTTAATTGTGCTGCTCCAGCAGCTGCATCTCTCCTCCTGTCATTGGCTAATTCTTTTCTCGTCCAATCACTTTCTACCACAGGCACAGATGATGTCGCCTTCACCTGTGCAG